>JARKHS020016036.1:40000-44461 GCA_030143305.2 Amblyomma americanum | reverse complement strand
TCGGCTGTTGCAAACAGAGCCACCCTTATACTTACCGGCGCATCTGCCGGTTACGCCGGCGCCGACGACGGCGCACGACTATGACGCGAAAGCCAGGGACTTGCGCCTAACAGCTATCGCCGTAAAACCAGATGTATGGGTTAAGCGACAAACAGGGCAATGTCAGTAGCAAAATGAATAACATAGGCAACATAACCAAAGTACAACAAAAATTTCCGCTGTAGCCAATGTAATCTTGATGGTAATGAGAAAGGCGGTAGCGCATAGAAAAAGGGCATCACGACTGTAACAAAATTGGAACTACAAGAAGTCTTAAGCGTAATGCCCATGTGAAAGCTTCTGTTGAGGATCAGATTTGTTGAAGGACGGCGGAGAGAATGCGCCACAAATACAAGCCACCCTGCGTACGCAGTGCCTTATCACCTCGAGCGTACCAGATGCTTGCAAGAACGCTAACATTGTCCTAATTCGTAGGAACGGTGACTCCAAGGGCTTAAAATTTACAGATCGATGAGCTAACTATCTGTTGCCTGCAAGGTATTTAGTAAAGTAACTGCTAATAGACTCGAGACAGCCTTGGTCTTCAATTAACCAAATTATCTGGCATCCTTCCGTAAAGAATACACGACAATAAATCATATTCAGATATCAATCAGGTGGAAGAGACATGGTCAGAAAATAATCAGCGCCTATATACAACCTTCACTTCTAACGAGCAAGCATTTGACTTAGTGCAAACCTCAGAACTCATGCAGGCATTGCCGAATCAGGAAGTAGAAGTCTCTTATGTGAAATAATACACGATGATCATAATGACTGCACAGCAACGATAGTACTCCATAAATCAGCAAAAAATCCTGATCTGATGGTTCTAAGGCACGGAGAGACAATCTCCCCAAAGCTATTACTCACCGTCCGTATACAGGTCGTTTTCCGAGGCATGGATAGGGAGCAGTTGGGGTAATAGTTTTTGAAGAATAACTTAAGTAATCTGCGATTCACTGATAATTATGGTAAGTAAGTGAGATGAACTGCAAAAAATGATCAAAATGTAGTGAGGCGCTGGAAGTGGTAAAAGAATGCGACTACTTGGGGCAGGTAGTGACAGCTGATCTGGATCATGAGAGGGAAAATACTAGATGGATAAGAACGAGGTGGGACTCTTTTGGCAGGTTCTCTCCGGTCATGAATGGCTCTTTAGCAATACCCCCCAAGAGAAAAGTATACAACAGCTGTATCTTACCAGTACTCACTTACGGAGCAGAAGCATGGAGGCTAACGAAAAGGGTTGAGCTCAAGTTAAGGACACCGCAGCGAGCATGGAAAGAACAATGATAGGTGGGATGTTAATAGACCGGAAGCGGCCAGAGTGGGTGAGGGAACCAATGCGGGTTAATGACATCCTAGTCGAAATCAAGGGCAATAAATGGGCTTGTGCAGGGCATGTAATGCGAAGGCAAGATAACCGCTCGTCCTTAAAGGTAACGGAGAGGATTTCAAGAGAGGGCAAGCGTAGCAGAGGGCCAATGAAGTAGTGCGTAAGTTGCATTTCAAACCTCTATTTAATTATGTGCTCGAAAAGGTGGCATAATTATGTTTCTTTTAATTAAAATCAGTGTGGATAAGCAAAAATTATAGAGCCGGGAAAATGGTAATATGTTCAACCTCTCGTACAGATAGTTTGTTGATGAGGTTTAATGAGAAGATATCATTTTTAAGGTTCTTTTCTGCAACGAAGAAAGACGTTCAGAATCTGCCTTGTTTCACGTTGCACAGGCTAGATGAGATTATGTCAGGTGAGAGTGGATAAATGGAAAATACAACTGTTTCCGAACACGTAACGGCAGAAAATTGTTTAGTATTTTTATCACGCAAAAGATCTAGATAACTTCACTCGGCAATATATTATGTGCTCAGTCCAACTAAGATCAGGCCCGGAAAGCACTCCTAGAAATCGACATCAGTTTGCAGGCATTATTATGGAAGTAATAATGCTTAACTTTGTCTTAAAGTTATGCTTTGTTTTTTGCACCGAATATTATGATATGAGTTTTCTTTGCGTTCAAGTTAATCTCATTCACATTAAGCAAGACGTGAAGCTCGTAAAGCCCGATTTTAGCACGTTGCTCTATGAAGTAAAGGCCTGCACCTGTAAGGAAGACGTTAGTGTCATCGGCGTAGATAACAATGGCAGAGGTTAAATGAATATTAGAAATATTGTCACGGACTCGAAGACGACAAAGTGGGCAGTGGCGTGGCACGGAGCGCTCGCGCTAGGCCCGCCGCCATTAAATCATTCCACTCGCCATCTGTCATGTAGTCCTGCTCTTCGCCTGCTTGCCGTCACGTAACATTTGGTGGAGGTGCGGGAGTGTAATCCCCATCCTGGTCCTGGAGCTTCGGCGTCCTGCGTGTGCCGAGGTCGTCGGTCGTGTGTTCCGGCCCGCACCGCCCGGCAGTGCCCCAGCCCGCCGAGACCGGAACCGACCATACGCCGTTCACCCCAGCCCCGTCCCCTGGCCCAATCAGAAGACACGACGACATGACGACGCCGCCGCAACTCGGACCTATGACCCCACCGACCCTAGAAGCCCGCCAACATCATCGAACACAGCCCCTGCCCATGCCGATCGGTGTGTTCATGGGCTTCGAGCCGTCGGCCCAAGGTGACCTAGCTAGTACGGTCCCGTAAGCTTCCTGGACCAGCGCTCATCTGATCATCATCTGTTCATCTCTTTCATCGTGACGGCAAGCGCTGCATCTTCATCTCTTCTGTGTTCATCCATCCTGTCAGGCTCATCGTCACGCCCTGCGTTTCATCTTCACTGCCGGTCTTTCAGTTCGCGCGATCGGGGGACGATCGCTCGGCAGCCTCTGGATAGTGTCCGGCCCCCCCTCCACGCCGCCCACAAATCGGGCAGTGGCGCGGCACGGAGCGCTGGCGCTAGGCCCACCGCCATTAAATCATTCCATCGCCATCTGTCGTGTGCAGTGCTGTCTTCGCCTGCTTGCCGTCACGTAACATTATCGTTAAGCTATAAAAGAAAAAGCAAGGAACATAGAATTTATCCTTTTGCGACTCCAAATATTATAGCCCCAAACCTTACCTGGATTCATGACGCTGTGCGTATGGCATTCTGCGCGCAAGGTAGCTCTCTATTAATGAAGGTGGCAGCCCACGGATACCATACGCATACAACATTTAAAGCAAGATATTGCGTTTAATACAACCAAGCGCCTTTCGCAAGTCAAGAAATTTCCGCTATACAAAGTTGTCAAGAATGTTTTCTTTAATTTGCAGTAACGCAGATTCAGTCGATGTTCCGAACTGAAATCCAAACTGTTCTTTAGTGATTGTCTTTCGCTTGTATAAACTGATAAAATCTTTTAGAGATAGCACGCTCAGCTATTTGAGAAAAAAACGGCTATTCCCATATTGGTCTCTAATTGTTGATATCATTTTTGCAACCACCTTTAAATACAGCTGTTACTCGTGCTACTTTCTATCAGTGCACGTACCAGTCACTAGCATTCTGTTACAAATGTAGGTCAGAGGACCGGAAATATAATAAGGAAGAATATAGGAAGAACGCCGATTTCTTCTTTCCAGGGCTAACATTGTCTTTCAGCGCGTTTACAATCGATGCCATATCATTGCCAGAAGTAGGCGTCGTGAACAAAGAATCGCTGTAAGTCGAGGGGAATATATGATGTATCAGATTTTGAGGCTTGTGCTGTCGCGGGGCTATTAAAGACACCTGAAGCCAAAAAATGCATGGTACACTGATTTGGAAGCTTCCCGCCGTAGTATTTTGCTCCATTTATGTCCACCTTAGCAGGTTTACGTGGTCGTTTAGTTCCTATAATTTTTAAACGCTCCCCAAAAGAAGTTTCGGGTATTATTTATAGAGGTGATTTTATTTGATAATATGCATTCATTGCCTTCTTGAGGTCCAAGCTTAATTTGTTTGTATATTTCTTAAACTCCATCAGATCGGCCTGATTCTTTGTTTCTAGGAAGCGAGAGGAAATTCTGTTTTTTTCTTTAACGCGTTTGAACCGTGATGTCGTGATCCATTCTTTTCTGGCATTCCTGTGCTTCTTAACGGTAATATATGGGAAGACACAATTGTAATTCTGAATTATTTTTTTGTATGAAAATATCAAGGACTCTTGAAGTGTCTCGTGATACATCTAATCCCAATTAGTTTCTCTCATTAAGGAGCAAAAGCGACCAATGCTTTCAGAGTTTACTATACGGCGCGTGATGGCATCCTTAGAGGCCTGTATAATGTATGTGCGTGAAAAAAATGTTCAATTTTGTACTGATCAGCTACCGTTCTCTTGTTATTGACAATATATTCGTATTTTCTTTTCGGTGTGATTTTACTACTGTAATGCATATGTATACTTTGTAAAGTGTTTGTTTTCTACCACTAAGCTCTTTTAGTGCTTAGACAA
>JARKHS020016036.1:0-37500 GCA_030143305.2 Amblyomma americanum | reverse complement strand
ACGCTCTTTAGAACTACAACGGAGGCGCTGTCACCATACCAGGTTTTGCTAATGATGGTGCGAAACACCCCTCTGGCGACGCAGCTACTCCCAAACGCCCGCTACTTTATTCAGATTTCTGCGGTACTTTTCCAAGAAAGGAAACCAATTTTGTTTGCTTCGTTATAAGGTTTAACGTCCTAAATTAATACAGACCGGGAGGGGCATCTTAATGGAGAGCTCTAGACAATTTCAACCACCTGGAGTGCTTTATCATGAACTGGTATCGGGTATCAGGCTGCTCTCTAGCATTCCATAACCATAAAAAAGCGACACCGCGAAAAAATTTACCGCGTCTTTGGGGTACGCAGCCGAGTACCATAAGCTCTGAGCCACAGCCGCGGCAGAGAAATAACTCTACTACCCTTAGATAACAGAATAAGGCGCTATGCACTCCAGCACACTCCACGAGCATATTCGCAACACAACGCTAAAAAATGATAGGGTTAGCGGCGCCGAAGCCACTTACTCCGGGTAAATTTGTTACCACGACGGCAGGCAGCCGTCTAAATCCGGGAAGGACGCCACTCCAGACATGGCCCAAGAACATTTCCGCGCCCAAACCTCGATGTGCGTTGGAAGAGCTCCCGTCTTATTCAGGGTATTTTGTGGCGAGCAAAACCCATGCTGTCTCTTGGGAAGCACTCACAATTGGTGTTTATCACTGGCACAACAATTTTTCAAACTGCAGCTCGATGCGAAACAGCTTCCTCTTTACTAAGTTCATTAACAATAGCTTTATAGCTATTTTGAATTGGACATACCGCTGTTGTGTTCGTTAAGATATTTGATAACCTATCCAAGAGGAGCTTATCTATCTATTGTGATTTGCAAACCCAAATCCCAGGCCAACACACTGGCACTGCAAGGGTTGGACTGCTTGATGCACTTTTCAGAAACCCTACATTTAAGTATGATTCTTGGCTCCAGTGACTCTTCATTCAAAACGTCGATGTATGCTTATCTGCTCAAGATACCATGACATAACAAAAATTCTGAACAGGGATTGCGCTTGGTTGTCTGTTGCGCGCTTCGTACATTTCCCTGAACCTTCACATCTAAGGCTTTTGGGGTTCATTTGTCGGTGGCACTTTGTGGTCGGTAATCGTTGCTTTGTCGATTTTCAGAGACAGTGCATTAAACACACATTGCGCTCTTTGTGCAATGCTATGTATTTGTATGCGCGCGTTTCTAGAGACGTGAACTTTCTTAGTAGACATGTCTAGCGGAAGTACGCAATTGACCAACGCTTTCATCTTGGGTATATTCACCGTCATGCTTATGTGGTGCGTTATCCAGTCAGAAGAAAATATTACCATGAGCAATTCCCCAATTTTCAAATTCACTTCCTTTAAACCATGGTGCAAGGATATATTTAGGTGCCAACACTCACCTCCCGCCATGGCGATGACTGCGCAACGGTGATGTTCACGTTCATGTACAAGTATCGTCTGCAGCAGCAAGTGGCACTGCGGGGTGTGAGGTAACCGTTTTCAGAGGAACTAACGCACTTTTGGTGACGTTTGAAGCTGTGTCAGGAGTTCAACTCATTGCCAGAAGAGCATCTTATTTTCGGGGCGCTAGTTTCTTAGTTATTACATTGTCAGCTTAACATATGGGAAATAAGTTATGCGCCGGCAATGGTATCAGCCATACAAAACATATCGATTTGGCAAAGACTATTTCAGTTTCAATTTTTTTAGGCAGTTGGTCTTTTCAGAATCTATCTTCACCGCTGATGACGCAGCTACTCTCTTTTACCAATGATGAAAAACGTTCCAGATTAATGCGCTCCAGAATGTTTCTAACTACTCAAGTTTTCAAATCGGGCGATAATGTGACGGGTTAGAGTAAAAACCTGACTTCTGTCTAGGAATAATTTAATCTTTTTTAATCTCTTGGTACGTCAGAACTTAATAATTTCTTACAAATGAGCAGTATTTGTATTGTAATGGGACCGACAGGCGCAGCGCAGCGAAGAAGCGGACGAGTTCAAGCGGGACAACGAAGAAGCAGACGAAGTGCAGCTAGGTTTTTCGAACGACGCCTGTGAGTGTGCCCGTCGTGTCGCCGGTCAACCAAGACCAACCGACCTGTGCTTCAAATAAACGCCTTGACACTTGGTGGAGGTGCCTCGGTTCCCGTCCCGGTCCTCATCCTGGAACTTCGAAGTGGAACGCTCCTCGTCTCCGCCACCATGCCGGAAGGTCCGAGTGAACCATCGCAGCCCATCCCTGCCACCGTACTCTGTCACGGGGTGCAGCGCCAGCGTGACCCTTCTCCATTTAGTGGCACCGATGACCAAGACGTCGACGATTGGCTGGCCTCCTATGAGCGCATCAGCACTTACAATCGGTGGGACGATTCCGTGAAACTTAGCAACGTCCTCTTCTACCTAACGGACGTTGCCAACCTATAATTTCGCAACCATGAGGCCGATCTTCCCACCTGGTCGTCCTTTAAAACGAGCTTTGCTGACGTTTTCGGCCGCCCCGCCGTCCGGAAGCTTCGCGCCGAGCAACGTCTTCGTGCTCGATCTCAGCTACCTTCCGAGACGTTCACAAGCTACATCGAGGACATTGTTGACCTGTGCAAGCGTGTCAACCCCTCCATGTCCGAAGGGGATAAAGTCAAACACATACTTAAAGGCATAGCCGATGACGCTTTCCAGATGCTGCTGGCGAAGAACCCCACCTCCGTCGCTACCGTCATCCAGCTGTGCCAAAGCTTCGACGAACTCCGCAAGCAACGCGCATCTACGCGGCAGTCCGGCGCGCCTGCGGGGGGTCTTGCTGGCCTGGCCCTTGGTGGCTCGTCTGCTGAGCAGTCCCTGTTCATGCAGCAGGTTAAAGACTTCATCCGCGAAGAGATCGCTCGCCAGCTTTCTCTGCTGCATCACATTCCCGACCCCGTCTGCCCTCCGCACGACCTGGCGCCATCTCTCACGCCCACTATCCGTCGTGCTATTCAGGAGCAGGTCGCTGCAGTTCTGCCATCCAGTCCCCCACCTCCTCCTGTGCCAGCGCCGCTCACCTATGCTGAAGCAGTCACCGGCACACGGCGCTCGCCCACCTCTGCCGCCTACCCTAGCAGCCCGGCCTTTTATGCTCCACCGCAGTCTATACCCCCGCCGCAGGTCCCGGTTCGTCGACCCCGCCGAAACCCTACGAACCCCTGGCGTACCGAGGACAATCGACCGATATGCTATTCCTGCGGTCTTCCGGGCCATGTCGCACGCTTTTGCCGTCAGCGATCTCCTAGTTCTGGCGATTTCATGCGCAATTTCCGCTACGATTCCGGGCCGCCCTTGCCTAATGTCTCTTCTGCCTCCTCTACACATCGCTCCCAGTACCCTACTCGCCGCTCGCCTTCCCCTCGTCGACGTTCCATTTCTCCGATGCTCCGCCGCCCGGACCCTCTCCCTGAGGAAAACTGACTGCCGCAGTTCAGGAGGCAAGAACTGCGTGTTTTGCCAACTTTTTAAGTCCTCTGTGTTCTCCTGCTAACGTGGTTGAGGTGTCTGTTGAAGGCGTCCCCGTTCTCGCGCTCGTCGACACGGGTGCTGCAGTGTCGAAGAAGCGGACGAGTTCAAGCGGGACAACGAAGAAGCAGACGAAGTGCAGCTGGGTTTTTCGAACGACGCCTGTGAGTGTGCCCGTCGTGTCGCCGGTCAACCAAGACCAACCGACCTGTGCTTCAAATAAACGCCTTGACAGTATACTCATGCGCCGTATCTCCTTAAGACAGAATAAGGTAAATTGAGACGGGTTTTGGCATTCTTAATATCAACTGCTAGCAATAAGGAGAGGGTTCAGTGTTTTGTTATTGTTATTTCGAATGGTTTCCTAATGCAATCGCAATTAAACGAGCCTATTATGGGTACCGCGCCGTTATCAGCGGTAAACACAGATTTGAAGTAGAGATTAAAATCTTCGGCATTATGTACAGCATCACCGGGCAGCATACTTGATTGCTTGAGCGGTCTGGACTTTAGGTTTTGCCAGAATTCCTGATGAGTAAAGTTGATAAGTTGCCTTTTAATGTCAGTTAGAGAAAGTTGTTTTGCTGACTTAATGTGCACCTTGAGCTCACAGGAAATTTCATGTATTTTATCACTGTATCTGTATACCGCTTGCTTGTTTCTAAGTTTTCTTAGTCTGTAATTATAGCGTTTCATTTGTTTGCTTTGTCCAGTCATCCACTGAGAAAATTTTATGGTTCTGTCTTCTGTTGGTACTTAATTCAACGAGCAGTCCTTGACTGTTTTCATGAAAACTAACAATATCTTCTCAGATGAAATGCTCGAATAATTAAACTGCAGATGAATTTCGGTGTAATATGGTTCTCGGTGTTCAAATTCTCTTAATTAATCTGGCTGGGCGCGATGATATACCCACGTACGTCGTGACCCTTTCAACAAGTTTCCGAAGACATTTCAAAGTAGATTTAGTTCTCTTATTATCAGACAAGAAAACAACTTTTTCCCTACAAAACCATAAATTACATGCTTATTTAAAAAGTGAGATCATGAATGTTTACGCTCTCCTCGGTGACGTCGCTTGGGCGGAGAACATTAGGTTTAAATCAAAATAAAGCTTTATGAAACAGCCGGTCTACACATGTAATTTTCACTTTTGTGTTTGTAGGCACTACAAATTCTTAGTAGGAAGGTGAAAATCATCAGTAAATATAGCTCTTTAGCGGAATAAAGGCGCCGGTGCATGTATTTTTGAGTTAAGTTATATGCTACAGGTGCGATTGGTCTTGCTTATTCTGCCGGAAATAGCTCAACCGTAGCGCAAATTATATGTTAATAATGACCTAGAACATGTCGGTTTTATGCCCGGCTATGCGCACAGTCACTTATAATAGTACATTTTTCACTCCCGCCGTCACCATCTATGTACACATTTACTCACAGCAGAACATAGTACACTCCATAAGTCATGATCTATGCACATTTTCAGTCACAGTAGAACATAGTCCATTGCAGTGTCACCACCCATGCACACATTCAGTCACAGTATAACGTAGTCCACTCCAGAAGACACTATCTACGCACACATTCCATTCAATCATAGCAGACCATAGTCTGTTCCTGCTGCCACCATTTAGAGACAAGACCATTGTCCTCCAGAAATGTTAAAAGAAGGTGTGCAGCTCCCTTCTGGATGTCTGGTTTTCACTTAGGTAGGCAATGTCCTGAACTGTAATGTGAAGGGCTCTTGCCTTCTTGAAGGAAACGAATGTCACATACTTTCCCGCGTTGTACTCTATGCAGTACATTATAGGATGTTCTATATCCACACACACACCCCACAAAGAACATAGCGGAGACGATGCCAAGCCTGTCTTATGCATCCAGGCAGGACGAGCAGAGACCATGCGAATTCGATGTAGCATTGTGGCCTGGGGTCTTCTCAGTCTCCTGGTCACACATGGATTGTGGAGTACACTCCAGAGGTCACTAAAATGATCGAGCACCATTTCTGTGAAGTCTTTTTTCAACCTGAGGTACTTTTTTGGATGAATTTCTTGACAGAGCTTTATGGGCGAGACTGTCTGCCACGTCATTGCCTCTGACTCCCATGTGAGAGGGCACCCATTGGAAATATAGAGTAAAGCTTCTCCTGTGCATATTCTGCACCAAGCGTAGAGAGCTTATAGACAAGGCATCAGCAGGAAATCCGCGCTCTAACCTCTGAAGGGCAGATTTTGAATAAGTTAGGATGACAAAAGGTTGAGCCGGACAAGACCCTAACTTCCGTAAAGCCGTCTCAGTAGCAACGCTTTCGGTCGTTGTGGAGGATGGGACAGCAGTAAAGTGTACAGACCACTTGCACTCCAAAGAAGGAATGTAAAAAGCCGCTGCGCTAGCCTGTTTGACCTTGTACACAGAACCATCCGTGAAAATTTGACGATGGCAGGCGTACTATGTTTCCAAGTGTTCAAGTACGAGCGAAAGCGTTGCTGCCAAAGGAGAGCTGCGCTCAGTGCTTACATGGGGAATTGTGACCTTACAAGCGATGGCCGGAAAAGACCAGGGGGGGGGGGGGGTTAGATCGTTTCATTTGCTTGCGAACATTAAGGCCTAAAGATGTAAGAGTATTAAGTGCCAAGTAGGCCTTCGACTCATATCTCTTGCAGAGCCGCTGGAGAAAGGATCGCCCATCTACCGTCTCTCCTAGGTGGCCAAGATGCATTAGTAGTCTCTGAAAAGCGACAAGGCTGAAAGGTTTTGATAAAGACTAATGAAATACTGCCTTGTTTGCAACCCCTTGAGGAATCCAATGGCTCTTCTTAGGCCCTTTCTATGAAAACTTCGAGACGTTCAAGCTGTTATGCCGAGGGGGAAATTAAATGTAATTGATACCTTACGCGAATGACCACCAGCGCTGCATGAAGTTGGACCATTGAAGAATAATAATTTCCTCATTGCTCACTAGAAGTTCTATGCATCGCACTAAAACGTGTAGACATGTGACAATGGCGTCCACAGCTTTTCGCCACTGTAGACGGGAGTCAATATTGACGCCCAGAAAACGCGTGTGATTGAATTGGCGGATGCAAGAGTGACCAAGGTCTATCTTCAACCGCGCTTGACGTCTTTCTGCTCCTGGAAACAGAACAAAGCCAGATTTTTCCACTGATGGAGACAATCCCACACCTTGAAGGTAAATTTGTACCAAAACTGGAGCCTGTCGAGCTATGAGGGCTAATCGCTTGCGTTGGTAGCCAGTAATCCAAACACGAATGTCATCATCATATATTGATCTACGCAGATACCTGCTATTTTATTGCGACCAATCAAGAAGGCCAGCCTTTACAATGTTAAAGAGTGGGGGGGAAATAACCCTTCCTTGAGGCACACTTCGTGATAGACCCCATTCGGTGCTTAAGGTACTCCCTAACCGTACACGAACCCCCCGATCACTGATAAACGTGTAATGGTATCTTAACATATGGCCCTGTATGCCCATTCCTTGCAAACTGTTCAGAATTGAGCTCTGAAGCACACTGTCGCAAGCTTTTGCAACGGCAAGAAAAATGACTAAGCTGGATAGGTCGAAATCTCTCTGGTGTTTAATGTGAGTCACCAAGTCTAGGACGCTATCTTCGGCACTACGACCTCGGCGGAATTCTGTAATATGTGTTGGCAGGGACTTGCTGTCCTCAAGCCACCATGATAAGTGTTCATTTACCAGCTTCTCCATTAACTTAGCTACACAGGAGGTCAATGACATAGGGCGATACGAGGCAAGGTCCGTTATGTCGTTGCCATTCTTCAGTACTCGAACTACATGTGGCACCTTCCATGATGGAGGAATATCGCCAGTCTCACAAACTCGATTTATGAAGTGTAGGAGCTCCTTCCTTAGTCCCAGGGGCAGAATATTCAGCATTTGGTTGGTGATACTATTGATACATGGTGCACACCGGCCCCGCAGGCCGCTGAGTGCAGTCTGAAGCTCCCTAAGGGTGAACGAGACGTCCAAGATGAACCTGGAGGAAGCAGGTGGTGGAAGCTCGGGGCCTGATAGATTGCTACTATGCAATAAAAGAGTTTGCCTATGAGAACTTTGCGCCAGTGTGCTTCAGTGTCGATCACGTGTGGCATCTGGAATCGGCGTGACGTGAAAGCCATTTTTGACAAGAATCGCCACGCCACCGTCACAACAGCTTCTTTTCGTAGAACAGTGTAGCCTGGTGGAAAAATAGCACTTCTAGATATTGAAGGAGAAAGCCAAATCTTGGCTATGGTTATTATATTGAGTGCGTGATCCAGAAGGACGTGTTCTAGCTCAACTCTTTTATTAGCACTGCTTCTGTCGTTTAAGATTACTTCAGTTATACCTTCTGCTGTTATAGAGAGAGATAAGTTTTCATGTGCTGCTTTTCTTTATCAGTATTTTGCCTCTCGATCTACTTCATCCAAGGCCCACAGCTGCCGATTTATTCTGATGTCATCAGAAACCAAGACGACCTTCGCATTGATACTTCTGTTAGGCCTGCAGTATCCCAGAGCTGCTGCCTGAAGTTATGGACCTTGAAAGAAAATTTTCGCTAACGATAAACGAGATATATATACCCTCAACTTCGAGCAATTTTTCAGTGTCTTTATTTTTCGCGAAAGTCAGGCAGCTTGAGAATTTCTAGGCCATGCTTTACACCCCTTCTTATTCCTGAGGTGGGACACCATTTGAATTCAAGCCGTAGACATTCCCAACTTCATGTGCATTTTCGCGTCGTTGGGCCCTATTCTGAGAGCCAAGACCTCTCCACTAGCTTCGACAGCATTGGTATGGTGGGAATCAAGTACTGTTCCTGCCGCTCTGAATTTGCCGAGAGAGGACTGCCTCACAGCAGGCTGACGAGGAATAAAGTGGAAGCCCACACTCCCCCTCCCTCAATCGTGGCCTCCATAAGCAGAGGGTCAACTGACACGGCTCCCCATCGGCGTTGTCCACCGGGTAACTGAGCAGATCTATAACGTGGGAAAAGAGGCTGGATCTCGGGTTGGCGAGCTGTGACTTTTGGGCCGCGAGAAAATAATAGAGTAGACATTTAAGCTCCACCTTAAGGGTGGGACGCGGCAGCGTAATGGAATTATTGTCATGTATGAAAAATTCATTCTTTACATTCGTAGATCCGTGGGAATCCTCAAATCTCTGCTGGGGCTGCGGTGCAGCGGTTAAGCGATCGCCCACTGCCCGGCGACAGCAGATTCTCCAAGCAGTGGTGCCTTGTGCGGCGCTGGCTTCTCTTTCCGAGTGACCAATAATTCATTCAACGACCATATGCTAAGGGGGGCAGTTTACTAAAAGTCCGGTGGGCAGGTTGAGACGACGCCACAAGGTCACATGATATAGGTGGCCCGCTTGCCTCCTAGGTTGCTCTATGGGCACTATCTGTCATGGTCATTCTAGTGGTTTAGCGCTGGATTCTCCGTGGAATGGGTACTTAAGCACTATCGCGTTAAACCAGGATCGCGGCTGCGAAAACCGTATTGCTGGGCAAATGGGCCGTCCGTCATGCATGTTGTTCCTGTTCCTGTTTGCTGATAGGTTGATGTGTGTACCAGGGTTCTGTACTAGGGGACTGTTACTTATGTTTTTAAATGATTGCATGATGGAATCAAGTCCCAAGTGCCAGTGTTTGTGGATCGTGCCGTTTACACACTGGTGTCTTTTGAAACCAATGCCACAGAG
Organism: Amblyomma americanum; assembly: GCA_030143305.2. Lineage (NCBI taxonomy): Eukaryota > Metazoa > Arthropoda > Arachnida > Ixodida > Ixodidae > Amblyomma > Amblyomma americanum. Next base: position 28,252 of record JARKHS020016036.1, on the reverse strand, counting down.
CTCAAGCAAAACCTCAGGCAAACATAAATTCAGGCTAAATGTTAGAAAACCTCTCCACGTCGGCTTTAGAAGAAAATATAAAAGCAAAGCGCAATGTCACTTTTCCGCGAATGAATGAACGAATAAATCAGAAACTGCATATATCTCTCTGCTTGTTATTTTTCCACAAGGAACATAGAGCGCTTTTTGTGTTATAAGAAAGTAGGTCATCTTGTGTGCAATCATGGCACTAAAATTATTTTTTAATGTCTGACAACCAACTAGTCCAGCAGTCAACTCTTTTAAAGTATTATATGTCGCCCAGCTACGAATATATTTATATATCTCACCGGCGTTTTCCAAGAAATTTTAAGTGCCCGGCATTGCCTGAAAATATTGAAACCGTTTCTATACCCAAATGTTCACAATGCCTGCTGTTTAACATCCGGTAGAATTGCAACTTCTTTCGGATGGCGAATATAAGAGGAGCCGCTGAATAAATAACCTCTCTATGCATTCTCTGAAAAACGTAGTGCACGACAGTGAGCGAACGTTAAAATTGAATAGAACGTAAGAAACAACATATGCGATGCCTTTGATTACAAGCCTCGGTGTTTTCTGAAGCAAAATAGTGCAACAAGATAATGCCGAGATCAGAGACTACATTTGCCGGAAATGAATGCGCAAGATGATGAAACTTTTCTCCTGTTTTCTTTCAGGTCGGCTGTTGTCCGAAATCAGCAGTGAGTACTCAACAAAGCTGCATGTTTTTAAGTCGGATTCCATGTTAAAAATTTCTATCTATGCCTAATGATGTTCAAAACTTTGTTTCCTCTTCACAACATACTCTACGCTGGTCGAAGTTAGTTAAAAAAGGCATTATTTAATAGTAGCTAGCCGAGCACTATTGAAGAATGCTATGGTCTTCGCCGAAAAGAGGCCAAAATACACTTTGATGGCCTACTGCATTTGTATATATATATATATATATATATATATATATATATATATATATATATATATATATATATATATATATATATATATATATATATATATATATATATATATATATATATATATATATATATATATATATATATTGAATTGATAAGTGCCACTGTGGAAGAAGAAGTAGCGCCTGCATCCATCCGTGGAGAAAGAAGATGTTGCTCTCCCGCTCGCGCGCTCGGACCACTTAGGGACCGCCACAGTTTTGCGTCTCGTCTCCGGATGTTCTCCTTCGAATTGCTCAAACATTTGGTGGAGGTGCGGGGTAACGCTTCCCGACTACCGCACTCCGCACAGCATCACAACGGACTTCACACCTGTCCACCAGCGACCCAACCGCCGTATCCGCGGAGAGTCGCCTGAATTTGGGCCCCTTCCCCCGCCCAAATGAACGACGCAGCTTCGGCCACCGAGTCTGACATGGCCACTGAAACCGGGTCCCCGGCGCCGACCCAGCCTAGCCCGGTGAGCAAAACTGCCATGGCCACTGCCCCCGGCTCCTGGGGCCGATCCTTTGCCACCCACCGCGAACACCGCCATCTTTTCCCGGTGACGTTTTCGAAGACGCTGAAAGTTGGCAGGAGACCTTCGAGCGGGTCGCCCGCTACAACGGCTGGACCGACGAGCGCAAGCTCCACAAAGTATATTTTGCTCTCTATGAATCTGCCCGTACGTGATTTGAAAACCACGAGACTACCTTTCCCACCTGGGAGACATTTTGCCAGAATCTCCTGGCTACATTCCCCAACGCCGACCGCTGGGAGAAGGCTGAAGCTGCTCTGCACTCCCGAAACCAGCGCAGGAATGAAAGTGTTCGCATGTACATCGAGAACATGGCCCGTCTGTTCAAGCGTGCCGATCCCAACATGACTGAGGAGAAGAAGCTTCGATATCTGATGCGAGGGGTTAAGCAGGAGCTCTTCGCAGGCCTCTTACGCAGGCCACCCCGCACTGTAGCGAAATTTCTCACCGACGCGACCACCATGGAGACGACGCTCTAACAACGGGCCCGCCAGTACAATCGGGACATCAACAGCATTGTGCCCGAAACCTTTTCGTCGTGCCTAGGCGGCAGTACAGACACATTGCGCGAACTGATTCGGTCAGTTGTCCGGGAGGAACTCCAACGGTTCCGTCTGCCCCAGGTTGCGCGTGGGCCCCTGGCAGCGCTGACAGAAGTCGTCAGGAACGAAGTGCGGCAGGTTGCGCAGGCGCCTCCTGTTCCCGAAGCGCCGCCCCATTTCGATCGGCTGGCTACGGTCCCGCTACTCTGACACCTGCCATGAGCAGCATTGGCACATGTCGCGCAACCGCGCCTGGCTTCGCTGTTCCCTCGACGTCGGCTGCCAGTAGCACCACCCCATATTATGCAACTGCCCCTGCTACAGATCAGCCACGTCCTCGGAAGTCAGATTTGTGGCATACACCAGACCGTAGGCCTCTGTGCTACCACTGTTGGGAGCCCGGTCATCTCTACCGAGCCTGTCCGTACCGCCAAGCGCGTCTTCGCGGTTTCCGTCCTTACGCACCTTGTCCTCAGAACGGTGAACGACCGCCTGAGATTGCGGAGCATCTCTGGGTCCGCCAGAGCCGCGTTTGCTCTGGAAGGCACGAGTCCGTTCGCCTTCGCCTCTCCGCTATCGTGCGTCCAGTCCCGGCCGCCACAGTAGTTCCGCTGGCCGTCGCTCGCGCAGTCCTCGTCGGGAAAACTAACACCAGCGACCTCTGCAGGCAAGGCCGCTGACGTCGAGATGTGTGAAGATCCTGCATCGCGGAACCATCGAGCCGACGATACCTGGACAGAGAGAGGCAGTGACAGTACCCGATACGCTACATCCGATTTGCGGGTGACAATGGACAATTTCGGAAAGTTGCGCGCGCCCCCTACGCGACCGCCGCAAAGCAGGCTGGGAATTTTGAACGAGGTTGCCGGGCAGGATCCGCCGGAGCAGTGGTACGCTATGGACGCCGCGCAACAGCAGGTAAAAAAACGTTTTTTGGAGTTCTAGTAATACTTTTGTTGCATATTTGCGCCGCACAAGTGATCTTTACATTGCCGTACAACTTTTCTGAGGTTATGCAGCCGACGCTACGAGCGCGAAGCGAGTATTTTCGCACGTGAGCGCACGAGAAGCGCACACAAGTGCCAGTGTCGCGCGATCGCAGCTTGCGTTGCATACCAACACCGTTGTCAGCGTTTTATATATCTATGCTACAGAAGGCACGAGCGCGATCCTATGGCTAGCAGGCGTGCTTTGCTGGTGAGCACGCGCTAACAGTGCATTTATTTACTGGTCGCCCGTCGCGAACCTTCCAAGCTTGTGCGGCTGTCCCGGCGGCAGGCGTAGTACGTAGCGTACAGTACATTCATGTTTGTTGCAACAGTGCGACACCCTCTTGCGAGAATGTATGCGCTGTGTTTTAGCAAAATACGTGGTTATCTAGCACGGCCCATTCAGTCTTTTGATTACAGCGTGCTATTTAATCTATTTTATTCTACGGACGACTCTGAAACTAGTATATGGTCGAAAGAAATGGACAGAGCATACGTTAATACGTACATCTTGCAAGAAGTAAGTAGTTGAGCTGGCGCTTAGCTTGTGCCAGCGCATTTTCTTGTCTGTAGTGTTGTTTGAATAGCGCGCAGCAAGTACGAAGTAGAACCAAGCTCTTGTATTAACACTGTTACATTCTGTGTAGCTGAGCATAGCATTTCGATACAGATAGCAGTTGCTGTTTATGCCATATTCAACGAGTCCGACAGCTCATACCATCTCGGTCGCGGTCTCCATTTCTTACTACCATGGAGTGCAGATACACGCAGCCAAAATATGAACGTGCCTCAGTGGCTACAAGTAACGCGAATGCGGTCGAAAAAAAAAACTGGGCCGGATGTTTTGACGAACCTGAAAAACATGGACGCGCCAGTACTTTGCACTTGGGCGGCCTCAGAGTTCCAAGTTAGCTAGTGGTTTACCGAGCCCGTCCATGTGCAACATTCTTCATGGCCGCGCGTAGTAAACGAAACGGGTTCAGCGTTGCTTTTCAAGCATGCTTGCCACAATTGAACAAAACACAATGTATGAATACTCTTTTATTTCGAGATCGCATTGGTGATCTCATGATCAGCCGTGTATGCTTGCATGCTCCGTTCATATGTGGAGTGTCAAGGAGCACATTTTGACACTTGGTTATACCCATGGTGCAGGTACCACTACGAACAATTCATAATGCCATTCCTCTTCAAGAAAGGTTACCAAAAGAACCATGGACCAAGCAGTTAAAAGACCTGCCGGATGGGTTCTCAGAGCAAGAAATCTTGGAACATGCACATGGTGCTGAAACATACTCTAAGCGGATAGAGGATGTTTAAATCAGAGAAGGTTCACAATGTTCTTATTTGCAAGGCTGACAGGTCCACTTTTGTTAAAGAAACCGTGGAGGCATCGTTCTCTTTGGCAAAATCATATAACACTGCTGATGTGCTCTCGTCAAATGGAACTGTGGTTGAAGAAACCTGCAACTGCCGGGATGGAGCTTCAGGTGTTTGTAAACATGTAGTGGCATTATTATAGTTTGTGCTAGACCTGAAGCGCTCTGGGGCAGCCTACGTGCGAGACACGCAGTCGTGTACAGACAAACCCAGAGCATGGGGTACTGGGGCTAAGACGGCCAACGTGCACACACGCGAGTTCTCACAACTGCGTTTTGTGAAACATATGCCACTGAAAGCTGGCAGGCATCTGACTCAAGAAACCACAGTTTTTCTTAGAGTGACAGAAGACCATATTAAGAGAATGCATCAGACACAGAAAAATATTCCAAATGCCATGATATGAAAGACGCTGGTGGACAACCACTTTCTGCCCGTACCAGTGAAAAGAACACTTCACGAGGAGGCTCTTAGCCAGATGCCAATCAGGTTACCGGTGCAATGCCTGTGGGTTGAACATGTGCCAGCTGGGTACAAGTTCGGCTCCTGTGACCTTACTTTAGAAGACTCATGGGCCCTTGAGCAAGTGACTAGGATGCAAAGCGGCTCTACAACATGAAACTTCGAGAGATCCAAGCGCCTGACTGCTTCACACTTCGGAGATGTGGTGCCACGGCAGAAGCCAGCTAACGAGAATTTTTTCAAGAGGCTGTTCGGGTCTAGCCAGATGCAGACCAAATACATGGCTGAAGGTTCAAGAAATGAAGATGCAGCCGTGCAGCGTTACATAGGGAAGAGAACAGTGCCAGTTAGGAGTTACTGTTCTTGGTTGTGTGCCAACCCTGGTGTCCTTGTTCTTGGTGCAACGCCTGACCGTGTAGTAGAGGAGGGAGGCGGTTTTGGTCTCCTTGAAGTTAAGACCCTCTCAGCTGCCAGAGAACGGGGTGATAAATTAGAAAATGCTCTGAATACGGCATCCTACCTGAAGAATGGAGTTTTTAAACCAATGCACATGTACTTTTACCAGGTGCAGGGGGCAAATGGCTTTGACTGGACTCTCCTGGTGTGATTTTGAGGTTGATAATGCCACAAACTGCACTGTTCAGAGGATTACTTTTGACAGCTCGCTTTGGATTTCCAAAATGCTGCCATGTCTTCTGGAATGTTACAAGAACTACCAAGAGCACTGTGCTTGTGTGTGAATTTCAATGACATTTCACTTACATTGCTCTGCAGGACAAAGATGCTTGGACTCATAACATGCTTTGGCATGTGTTCATACTTACATATATTTCGTTTTTAAATATCTTGTATGGCATTAGTCTCCATGAAGAAATTAAGTGTTTTTCTGTGTATTATTATTATGACCATGTGCATGTGTTGCCACCACCTATTTAAATGTGCGTTCAACTAGCAACAAACCGGTGTGTAAAAAGTAAATGCCAAGCACCACACGTCTTGCTGCCCTCTCATTGAACACCATACATAATTCACTCTTAGTCTCAGGAACCTGGGCAGCTACATACTTCAACATTTACTATACTTGATGATGATAGTGACCTCACATTGGTCTCTGTAAGGAAACCACATTGAAAGTTGCAAGCAAATTCTTTGCAAAGTGACAAGTGTGTTCTCAGTAGTGTAGGTACTCTTTCACTCAATACGACTTGTAACATATGTGGAGTGAACCAACTAAGGCTTCTACTTTACAGTAAATCAATGTTTAGTCATAGAGAGCGCCCAAAGTGCACATTCAACATACTTTGAACTCTGCTCTGAGGGGTTAATGCGCACGTTCCGAGCAGCACTGGGCTCGCACTGCTTTGACGACCAAGCTTCCGCATCTAGAGTCTTGCAGCTGATATTGAGTGCGATAGCATTAATTCAAATAGGTTCGTTGTCAAGGGTTCCTTGCAGGACATTACGTAAGAGTTGGTAATAAAGCTCTCAAATTTCATTGGCGATGAATAACTCGCATACATATACAAATTTTTTACATATACAGTACACACATATACAAATATACAATTCATATACATATCACGACTTTTTGAAAAATAGGAGCACGTCACTAACACATGTAAAAAGGACAAAGTGAAATGCACTTTACAGATTTTATTCCAAAAAGTTAGGAACGACAATCTGTGTTAGAGAAGACAATGGCTACAAACAACAACCTCCCATCTTGTCTGTGTAGTTCAGCAATGAGACTGGTGATTTGGTTTCAAATCATGACTCGGATATAGTACTGCCACATTCTATCCTCAAATCATTTGCACAAAACTGACACAGAAATAAGACATTGCAGCCTTATGTAGCCTGTACAGTGAGTTCAGACTTCAGCAGAGCAAAAAATGCTGCTCTAGTCTACTGTGCATGAAGTAGTCTACTTTAGCACAAGTTCAATGTCTTGCACTGCAGTAGGGATTCTCAAACTGCGTTTTGTGGGACTCTCTGGCTTCTTGGAGCACTTCCTAGTTTCCCCAAGCACCTATGTTCATACATGTCTTCATCCACCTTAGCCAAGTATTTTGGGACTAATGCTGTAGCTGCTTACTGCTATCTTACTGAACAGCCAGTCAAAACTGAATTTAAGTATTTGTTCAGGTGCTGTGCAGTTTGCGTACCCCTTTTAAATATGTCGGCCAGCACCTTTTGAAGTCTCAGCCGCAACGGTGGAATTTTGATGGAGGCAAAATTCTAATGGCCCATGTACTGTGCAATGTCACTGCATGTTAAAGACCCCCGGTGGTCGAAATCTCCTGAGCCCTTCTCTACGGGGTCTCTTATAGCCTCAGTGTCTTTGGAATGTTAAACCCCCATAAAGCAAATATTTCCAAGACAGGCTCCGTGACCGAAGCTGGCCAAAACAAAAATAAGACATGTTAGAACCCGACTGCATTCTAGCCAAATAAAGTTGGTCTTTCTCTAACTGAGAAAGCTAAAATGTTTGAGCACCCCTGCGTTACAGTAGAAAAACGCCACCAACGCTCATCTGTTTAGAATGGGCTCATGCATGTAATTATTGAGATAACAACAAATTTTTTATATCTTGTTCAGCTTCTCTGCCATGACATTAGAAAAGACAGCACGGAGTATCCTGAAGTTTTTAACTTCCCTGATGACACGTTCAACATGGATTCCCAAACTGGCTATCTGCCGTGTTGCTAACTTATCTGCCAGTGACAACTGCGTGCGTCCATTCAACATGGGTGGCGTGTTTAATTTGACTCCAAGCTGATGGAGGTCATCTTCAATGAGGAATCCTCTATCCATCATTACACTGTCCCCTTCCTCGAGCAACTCATACAGGCCACTGTGTCTTGTTATTTCTCGATCAGAAAGCCTTCCAGGAGCAAGATTAGACACGAAAAAAAAAACGGAGGCGTTTTGAGTGATGCCAATGAGCCCTTTTGCGATGATATGTCCTTTGTACGAGCTGAAAGTGTCGCTATGTGTTTTGTAGTCAGACGGGTTCTCGATAAAATTTCTGTGCAGTCCAGTACAATGCGTGTAGATGGGTACAATTTTTTTAAATTGTCTGGCGTGAACAGGTCCACTGTGTTACGTGATGGTCACATTGGTACCTGGATTAGCATTTCATACAAAAAATTAACCCAAAATGAGTACATAGCACTCACGGTCGCCATAGACACTTCCAGGAGATATGCCAAATTGTGCTCTAGCAAGCGTACTCTGAGCCTGCAATACAATGCAATAAGCTGTTCTTTCATTGTCAGAGCTGGTGACCTGCCAGCACCAGTTTTCAGTGCCTGGTACATGCATGCAACATGTTCAACGAACGCAACAAATTTTTTGAAGCAGTTGAAGCCCATATAAAACTCGAGTCGTTTCTCATCTGAAACAAAATCATGAACTTTGGAGACACGATCTTTTAGTTTTAGTTTCTCTTTAGGTGCCTCAACTTTCGCATCGTGCAACTGAGACTTCAGATCCTCGACCTCTTTCTGGAGCTCAGATTTGTCTTTGCGGAGCAAGCTATTTTTGTGCTCGAGTTTTTCGCAGTGTTCGAGAAGGTGGGCGACTTTTTTTAGTGTGGCAGCAGATGCTGCGTCTTGAGGCCCCATTGAGTATGAGTAGTCGGCACCTAAAAAATGAACTGTTTAATAATTTGCAAACAGTTAGGCCCTGCTTTAATGCAGATTTCAGGTTTTGAAGTAGTCACTCCAGCCCACATTAGAGTGTTCTGTACCATTGCTCTCGGCTCACATTGATATACAGACAACAAAGAACCAGGATGACGAAGCCATACAGCCCAACTCTCTTTCACTCCACTGATTCACCTGTGCAAGCAGCTTACCAACCAGCAAGCCCAGATTGATACTAACCAGTTATACTTCTGAACCTCATGAGCTGTTTGTTTCCCCTCCTGAGGATGCAGTTCGACGACGTTGCAGCTTGTGCTACCAGCGTACTGGTGTGGAATCGCCAATCATGCTGCATGACCGTATCTGTAGTGAACCAAAATACATAAATACTAGGTTTCATGCACCCAGCAGGTCCGCCAAATGTGCACTACATTTGGACAGCCTGACTTTTGTGACATTTCTGAAAGCTGGGGTGAAGAGAATAATGTAGAGGAAAAAGAAATGAAATGGGTACGTTTCACAATGCGTGCACTGGTGGAAGAGGTACCGTGTTTATCATAAAACTCGAAGAAGTATTAACATATGCACGGTAGAAATCATTGATGACATTTATGTCACAGAACACATGAGGTTCTGCCACTCCTAACATGCAACCTAACATGCAGGCATCCCATGGCTAGCTGCAAAAGCTCGCGAAAGCTGGCTTCGCGGGAAAAAGTTTTGTCAGTTTTCAATGGATGAAGAAGTCGCTCGCTATTAATATAGCGGTTGCCACAACACCCGTGGAACCCGGTATCAGTGGGCGCGATAGGGGTCCGTTAAAAGCGAAAAATAAATTTTCATAGTCGAATGCAGAAAGCGACAATTTTTAACCACTACTAACCTTCCGTTTCCGTGCGAGGCGAAGCCGGTGCACCGAAGGACAGCTGGGTGGGCTCCATGGAAACTGCGTCGCTCTCTCCGTACAAAACGCTTTCATGAAAATGCGTACACACAAAGCCGAAGCATCAGAAAAAAAATAACACAGTTAAAGCATCGCCTACGTTGATCGCATTGGGGCACGTCAACTACGCAGCCGATCTCCAACTCGTTCAGAAGGAGCACCGGGCTGGCGGAGGCAGTTTTGAAGCTCATCTTGCGTTTCGCGACTAGAAAGGAGTTGGAAGTTATGATAATATGCAATAACCGTCTGAATATATATACTTACGGGTATTAAAGGAAGGAGATAGTTGATTGATGACTTTATGGGGAAAATTGTTGGCAGCCGGTCCATATAACCACGGCGTCCAGTTGCGTTGAAGTGGGCTGCGCATATACGGTGGTGCTTAGAAGGTTGCCACAAAGAGAAGCGACCAGCACTTCCCTGGCGGTTGATTCTTCTCACCCACTCCTTTTTTTTTTCTTTTTCATTTGCAGGGAGCGCATGAAATAAAACGTTCTTGTCTCTCAGCGTGTTGTCGCAACCAGGCACGCAAGTCTGACCGCCGCCTCGGCACTTCGACGGCATCGCGTGCAGTAGTAGCTGCGGTCACTAAGTGACCAACAGGCACGTAACACTTAATATAGCACACCTGCAACCGCCCACCACCAAAAAATACAAGAAATCTCAAACCAAACGAAGCACGCGCACACACACCACAGCTATGCAAACGCAGGAGACAGGAAAGATGGCCGGTCGGTCGGCGCTCACTCACTTTTTCCATAATGCGTCGCGCGCCCGCTAGGTTTTTTCGCGGCGCTGCGATTTCCGAAATGGTGCATTGATGGCACTCAGGTTACCGCGCTTCTCGATACCGGTGCTGATTATTCCGTTATGAGCCGTGCCTTTGCTGGAGACCTAAAAAGGTTCTGACACCATGGACTGGGACCCCCATGCGCCCCGCTGGTGGCCACTTAATTTCCCCTGTTTGTTGGCAAGTGCACGGCTAGATTTGGAATTAGTGGTTTCACGTACAATGGTGAATTTGGCGTGCTCTCTGAGTGTTCCAGAGACTTGATTTTGGGGATCGACTTTCTGCAGGCGAACGGTGCTGTGATTGACTTTGCGGACGCACGTGTCACGTTCTCTACCAAAAAAGCCGTGGCCCACTTTGACTCCCGAGATCATTGCAGCAACGCTCTCCGCATTGTCCAGCATGACGTCACGGTGCCGCCGCAGTGCAGTGTCCTTGTGCTCGTGAGGAACGACGTATTCCAGGACTACGAGGGCATGGCACTGCTGCTTGAACGGGGCCTTGTTGTTGCCCGAGGTCTGATCCAACTACGTGACAGCAGCACCAACGTCCTCTTGACAAACTTTTTCAACGAATATCAGCACCTCGTCAGAGGCACGGCTATTGCCTTCCTTCTCGACGTTGCTGAGGTCCTAGGTTTGTGCACCGTGGAAGGACCCACTCCAGAGAATGCTGGCCCACACTACGCTCTTCAGTCAGTCAAAATAAATCCGCCCTTGCTATTTGTTCAGAAGAATCTTCTGTCGGACCTCTTGGCAGATTTTTCGGACTGTTTCGTTACGTGTTCGAAGGTCGGCCGCGCTCCACTCGCCAAACACCGTATAATCACCCGTCTGCCAGCGCCCCTACCGTGTTTCGCCGATGGAGCGAGAAGCCATCCAAAATCGAGTTGCCGAAATGCTTGCGGGCGATGTTATTCAGCCTTCCACCAGCCCACGGGCATCGCCTGTGGTTCTTGTCAAAAAAAAGATAACACTCTGCGTTTCTGTGTTTACTATCGAAAACTTAATAACGTGACCAAAAAGGAGGTTTACCCACTGCCCAGGATAGACAACGCGCTCGACCGATTGCGGGACGTCCGATACTTTTCGTCCTAGGGTCTGAAATGTGGGTACTGGCAGATCGAAGTGGACGAAAGAGGCTGGGAGAAGACAGCTTTTGTGACGCCCACGAAAGCTCAGCACCGGCCACGTTCCAATGCACGATGGACACCGTTCTTTCCGGCTTGAAGTGGCAGTCCTGCCTGGTGTATTTGGACGATGTCGTATTTTCGGCCACGTTTGGCCAATACTTGGAGCGGTTGCGCATTGTGCTACAAGCACTAAAATCCGCACAACTCACCATCAAAGCCGATAAATGCAATTATGGCTTTGAAGAACTTCGTTTTCTTGGTCACGTTGTCAGCGTACAAGGTGTTCGCCCGGACCCCGACAAGACCGCTGCCGTCTCAGGTTTTCCACGCCCAAGTGACTAGAAGGCCGTTAGCCGGTTTTTTGGGTCTGTGCTCGTATTATCGGCGCTTTGTTCAAGATTTCTCGCGAATCGGCGAACCTTTAAACTCACTGACTCGAGACGACAAGCCCTTCGTGTGGTGAAGCGACCAAGAAGCTGCATTTGTCGAGCTACGCAATCGTCTACAACGTACTCCGTTACTCGCCCATTTCGACGAACACGCTGCCACGGACATCCACACTGATGCCAGCAATGTCGGCCTTGGTGCGGTAGTGATCGAGGGGAAAGACGGTGCATAACGGGTCATCAGTTATGCCAGCCGAACACTTACGCGCGCCGAGACCAATTATTCTACGACGGAGAAAGAGTGTCTTGCAGTGATATGGGTCATCAGCAAGTTCCGGCCGTACCTCTACGGGCGACCCTTCCATGTGGTAAGCGACCACTACTCCTTATGCTGGCTGGCGAGCCTCAAAGACCGCTCAGGACGCTTGGCTAGATGGAGCTTACGCTTGCAAGAATACGACTTAACAGTCGTCTACAAGTCGGGTGGTAAGCATCAGGATGCGGATTGTTTGTCGCGTGCGCCTGTCACAATCGGTCCCGAAGAACCCGCCGATGATTTTCCTTTCCTGGGCGCTATTAGTACCACCCAAATGGCACAGCTTCAGCGGGCGGACTCGGAGTTCGCGCCGCTCATCGATTACCTCGAAGGCGTCGACACTCGCATCCCGCATGTTTTTCGTTGCGGGATCCACACCTTTACTCTATAATCTGGTGTTCTCTAAAAGCGCAAATTTTCCAGCAACAGAGGAGCGTTCCTGCTTGTCGTACCATCACAGCTGCGGCCAGAGACTTTGAGTGCGTGTCATGATGCAGCCTTCGCCGGTCATCTCGGAGTAAGTCGTACACTTGCGCGCATTAAGCAGAAGTATTATTGGCCTAGGTTACTCCCATCAGTGCGGGCCTATGTAAAAACATGCCGCGACTGCCGACGTCGTAAGTCTCCTCCGTTGAAACCAGCCGGATTTCTTCACCCCGTCGAACCACCGAAGACCCCTTTTCGCCAAGTGGGCATGGACCTTCTTGGCCCTTTTCCGAAGTCTTCATCTGGAAAGCGTTGGATCGTCGTTGCCACCGACTACCTGACACGGTACGCTGAGACCACGTCTCTTGTCAAAGGCGCTGCTGCTGAAGTGGCGTAGTTCTTCGTACACAACATTATCCTGCGTCATGGAGACCCCGCCGTTGTTGTTACTGACCGGCGAACTGCTTTCACTGCCCGCTTAACCCAGTCCGTGATGACTCTGACGTACACCAGCCATCGACGTGCTACGGCCTATCACCCACAGAAAAACGGATTGGCAGAGCGACTCAACCGCACTCTAGCCGACATGAATTCTATGTATGTTGACGTCGAGCATCGAACTTGGGATGCCGTTCTTCCGTACGTAACGTTTGCCTACTACACCGCCCTGCAGGAGACAACCCGACTGAACCCCTTTCAGCTTGTCTTCGGTCGGCAAGTAACCACTCCGTTGGATGCTACATCGCTCGTTGACCCCTACTGCGACTCTGACGCTGACCTCGACGCAGACATGTTCGTTCAGCGTGCTGAGGAAGCGAGGCAATTGGCACGCCTGCGAATTAACCGCCAACAGGAGACTGACGCCGCTAGGTACAACCCCAGACGCCACTTCGTCTGTTACGCGCCTGGCGACATGGTGTGCGTGTGGACATCTGTACCGTCGCCGCTGCCTTTCTGAAAAGTTGTTGCGCAGATAATTCGGCCCTTACGAAGTAGTGCGCCGAATCAGTGATGTGACGTATACTGTTAGTCCCGTCCAAGCGGCTTGCTCATTGCACCGGTCGCACCGTGTACTGAAGTCGTGCACATTGTTTGTATGAAGCCTTACCACGACAGACTCCCTGACTGAACTGCGGTTCATTGCAGCTGTATTTTGCTGATATTTTCCTCATAGCCGCATCGTGGCGATGTTGCAGAAGAGGGGCAGTGATACGTTCCACTGTGGAAAAAGAAGAAGCGCCTACATCCGTGTAGAAAGAAGATGTTGCTTTCCCGCTCGCGCGCTCGGACTTCTTAGGCACCGCCAGTTTTAGGTCTCATCTCCGGAGGTTGTCCTTCGAATTGCTCGACACAATATATATATATATATATATATATATATATATATATATATATATATATATATATATATATATTATATATATATATATATATATATATATATATATATTATTCCGAAAGGCATGAGAATATATTTAAAACCAGCCACATCGGACTTAACGCTTCCTCTAAAAACCCATTGGCAGGACATACTTCAGAAAGCATCAAGAGAACTAACGGATATTGTAATCCAAGATGATAAGTCTTGTCTGGACGCTTTGAGGCTCAAGGAAGCTCAGCTATGCAAAAGACGTTCATTTGACCGATAAGGAAACTGCACATTTAGAGCTATTTCTAAACAACAAACAGCGTTCACTCCTAACTCAGAGAGAGAGGAAGTTCCTTCGGGATGGGGTTCCTCTGCAGCTCCATTCGTCAGAATCAGAAATTTGTCAGCTGCTTTCAATTGGTAGTCCAACCTTTGCATCAGATATAAGAATCAGTTCACCCAATTCAGGCTCATGTCAATCAACCTTAAAAGTCACCAAATCTACACCAATGTTGTTAATTACTCGTCAGTAACTTTGTCACACGATGAGTGCATGGTGCTGTCCAAGGGCCTCAACTATTGCCCCACTAGCGGTATAATTAATGAACTTCAACTTTACAAAGATCTGAATAATTTCTCCCGAAACCTTAGACTGAGAAAATACTACCACGGTCGCCTCCAAACATTAGATCCTGGTCCAAAACTTCGATCTATTACTCATTGGACACCACCTCCGCAGCGCGATAAGTGTCTAGATTTATACATAAAGGCAGTGCAAAAGGATATCCTTTCCGAATTTCAAAAACGACGCTCTTACCGCCCTAATCTCATAATGTTTGAACGCAATGCGTTGCAGGCTCTCAGCAGCCGATCTGACATCGTAATAAAACCAGCGGATAAAGGTGGCGCCATCGTAGTTATGAATAAAAAAGATTACCTTGATGAGGCCCAAAGGCAGTTAAGTGATTCCTCATTTTACAAGGCTCTCCCTACTGATCCCACGCCAGAGTATAATAAGAAAGTTTCAGAATCTATTTTAGGTTTGGCAAAAAAGAAGAAAATTGAGGACAAGATCGGAAAAGCTCTAATTCCGTTACATTAAAGTCCAGGACGTTTTTATCTTCTTCCAAAGATTCATAAAGAAAACAATCTGGGAAGACCAATTGTCTCTGGAATTGGAACCGTTACTGAAAACATCTCGAGTTATGTCGACAGCCTCATCAGAGATATCCCTTCCTTATATCCTTCCTATGTTAAGGACACCACCCATTTTTTGAGTGAAATTCTCGACTTAGTCATTCCAGATGATTCCCTACTAGTGACCCTGGATGTCGCTTCACTGTACACCAACATACCGCATGCTGATGGCATCAACGCAGTCGTCTATGCTTATGAGCGCTTAGAATCTAAACAACCGGTTGACGGCAGCACACTTGCAGAGATGTTAAAACTGATACTTGAGTTAAATAACTTCGAGTTTAATGGCCAGCACTACGTGCAAATAAGTGGAACGTCAATGGGAACCAAAATTGGACCAAATTACGCTAATATATTTTAGGCTGTGCTTGAGACGAAATTCCTCAACAACTTTCCTTTTAAACCAATATTTTACAGAAGATTCATCGATGACATATTTATGGTCTGGACACATGGTGAAGAAAAACTCGCTAAGTTTATTTCGGACTTCAACAGCAGTAATCCTAACATCTCGTTTTCCTCGTCGCATTCAGCCTCGACAATGAATTCTCTTGACGTCGACGTGACCATCACGAATAACAAACTTGAGACAACAGTCTACAGAAAACCAACCGACCGTCACCAGTACCTACACTACTAGAGCAGTCACACACGCCATTGTAAAACATCCATCGTTTACAGTCAGTCCATACGTTTCCGTAGGATTTGCTCTAAAGAAGGCGACTTTGAATCAAACTGCGAGCAATTCCGTGTGGACCTAGCACGACAGAGCCACCCATTATCAGTCATCGACGATTCAGTCAAGAAAGCTTCAAAGCATGACCGGCGCAAACTCATAAATGGCAAAAAGCAGCCACGCCTGGACAATCAAGTCAATCTGGTCCTTACCCATTCGGCTTCAGTGCCCAATGTTAGCACAATTCTTAAAAAACACCACAACATCCTTCAACAGAGTGAAAAGATGAAAGAAGTTATCCCTGTTCCTCCACGTGTTGTGTATAGGCGCGCAAGGAACATCCGGGATATGACAACATTGTCTACAATCGGCAACCATAGCTTCAGAGGATCCGCGCCATGCAATAAACCTAGGTGCAAACTCTGTCCGATGATGACAACAACAACCAGTGCTAAAAGCACAGCGTCATCCTTCTCATTTAAGATAAAAGGTAACTTTACATGCGACCGCGCTAATGTTGTCTACCTCCTGCAATGTGGCACCTGTAAAGCTCAGAACGTAGGGCAGACAGTTACACCGTTCAGAATTCGCATCATCAACCACAGATCACATGTGCGGACACAGCCAAATCCCCCACCTTCAAAACACATCAACAACCTTGGGCACCCATTCGACAACTTTACAGCTATTGTACTCCAATCGGGGTTCAAAACAAATTATGACCGCGAGAGCTGTGTGTGAATCGTACCTGATTCACAAATTTAACACAATCTCGAGCGGCATTAATGAAACAGTAGGCCGGCTATGATGCTTAAAAACTCAATAGATGTAACAAATAGTTAGCCCAGACTCCTAGAATAATAATTATCCCAGACTCATAGAATGGGCTGCAGCATGCATAACAAGCAGAGCTTTCGACGTGTTTTCCTTTTTTCACTTGCACTGTCCCCAGTTTTTTCACTTCCATTGTCCCACATTTACTGCTATTTTATTCCCTTTTTTATTATTACTTTAATCTTGTATTGTCGCGCATTGTATTATATTGTCACCCATTTGCTGTTATCCCCCCTCATTTTTTTTGCTCTCATATCGGTCTTCGCTTCATACTTTGATGAATTGTTTACTCTGAATGGTCATTTGTCTTGCGGTAGATTGTACTTCCGACTCATTGCAGTTCGTTTCTGGTGTTGGATTTATTGTTAGCCTCGTCTTTTGTCTGTATCTGTATGCGTGCGTACGGAGTGCCCTTCAAAGGATTGATAAGGAACTTGTAATATTTGATTTCTCTCGTGCTGCCACAACCCTTGTCTGAATGGATATCTCCATGTCTTGTGCAATGTCTCTTCTTACCTTTTTTCCCCCAATTTTCTTTCTTTTTCTTATTCTTTTTGTCTTTGTGTTTTTGTTCCTTCTTTTTCTCTTATTTTAGTGGCCTCGTTGGCATTCCTCTTTACCCCTCTCCCTTCCGCCCTACCAGCTCCTCTGGAATGTTTTCTTCTGTATGTACAGGGGTCAAGCCCTTCACGCTTCTCACCAAAATGCGCCCTTCACCCCTTTACAAAGCAGCCCTGAGGTGGTGGAAAAGAATCCCCCCCCTTTTTTAATGAATGTCCTATTTTGTATTCTCTCATGTCGCCACCAATTTTCTCTGAATGCATATTACCAAGCCTTGTACAATGGCTCTTCTTTCCTTTTTTCACTACTTTCTTTTTTATTTTTTTCGTCTTTTTTTCTTATTAGAGGCCTCGCTTGCATTCCTCTCTACTCCCCCTCCTTCCCCCCCCCCCCCTACCAGTTTCTCTGGAATGTAGCTTCCTCCTTGTACAACGGTCGAGCCCTTCACGCTTGCCACCAAAATGCTGAGAGGAGCGACACCTCGAGGGCCTTTCTAAGGCAGCCTTGAGGTGGTGAGAAAGAATCTCCGCCTTTTTATATTTTTATATTATTATTTTTATTATTGTTTTGTTATTAAAAAATTTTTTCGGCCCCTTGGGAACACCTGCATTAAGGTTAGGAGACGCCTTCTTAGATTGTCACCGATTCTCTCTCTTCCTTTGTTAAAAAAAAGAGAAAAAATGTTCTTCCTGGTCTCTTCCCTCCCCCCCCCCCTAGTGTTTTGAACTTGTGCTTTGCTGTAATCTTGTAAAGTTTGTACCTCGCGCACTCTATAAAAACTGCGCGTTTCGAACGCTGTACTACACTCGAAAATGGCTGGTCCTCCAGCCGAAACGTCGTGAATTAAATCCTGTTATGTTTCTTCAATTTTTGGTGATTTTATATTATATTGACCAAATCAGCTGCCAGAAATCACTTTTGGTATATATATATATATATATATATATATATATATATATATATATATATATATATATATATATATATATATATATATATAGAAAAGGCAAATTTAATGAGGGGCTCGTTTGACAAACATATTAAGGAAGCCAACAGTCACCAAAACCATGGTGCATAGGGGAATGTTTCTATACTTTTTTTAAGTTGTAGCGCCAATCAATTGGTTTTAAAAAAATTAGAGATAAAAGAGCAGAAAATACAACCATGCCGCCGGTGGGATCCGAACCCACGAGGGTTCGGATCCCACCGGCGGCGTGGTTGCTTTTTCTGCTGCTTTATAAGTAATTTTCTTTAAACCAATTGATTGGCGCTACAACTAAAAAAAAAACATTCCGCTATGCACCTTCGCTTCGGTGACTGTTGGCTTCCTTAATATGTTTGTCAAACGAGCCCCTCATTTCATTGGCCTTTTCTACTAATAGCCTAACGGGGGTCTCGGTTCTGGCAGTCTAGATGCCATAGGTAGCAAAAGAGGGCTCTCGCGCACTTTCCGCCCTCGCCGTTAGATGACGTTCTACGTCACACTTCAGGACGTGCTACGTCCACCGCTATGGACGAGGGTGGCGCTGGTGAACACTCTCAAGGTTCGCTTACTCGCAAAACATAAATACCCACGAAAGCAGCAAATTGGACAGCCGTCGGCGTAGAGTAGAGCACCGGACGCGATATTCGTAGGCCGTGGGTTCGGATCCCACCGGTGGTATGGTTGTATTTTCTGCTGCTTTATAAGCAATTTTCTTTAACCCAATTGATTGGCGCTATAACTTAAAAAAAATTAGAAACATTCCCCTATTATTTTATATATATATATATATATATATATATATATATATATATATATATATATATATATATATATATATATATATATATATATATATATATATGTAGTGATTTATTTTGAGTGCACGTTTAGGAGAGAGACTGTCCTTTTTACAGAGATCTTCCTCGTCTTCTTAAAGATTTGGCATTGGCACAGATGTCCAGCACATGAACAAAACAACAAGCAAATGGATGCTAGCAAGAAGATGGGCTGAAAAGAAAAAAATGCTAGAAATGGTAGAAGGAAGGAGAAATCTAACACCCACCCATTCTTTTCTTTCCTTTCTCTTTTCTTCCCAACTCCGCTTAAGCCCAGAGGCAACAAACTACAGTATAAAAAAGGTGCATATGGGAATGTTCCAATTTTTTTTTGCAGTCTTGATCTGTGAGAGAAATATATTCGATTAATCTGTCGCTTAAAGTAAATTCATTATGAAGTTGCAGAAAAAACAACCATGCCAACCCACGACACTCTCAAGGTTTGCTTACACGCAATAAACATACATACCCACGACAGCAGCAGATTTGACAGCCGTCGTCGTAGTCAAGTTTGGTAGAGCACATCGACGCGATATTCGAAGATCGTCGGCTCGGATCCTACCGTCGGCATGGTTGTTTTTTCTGCTGTTTCAAAAGTAATTTTCTTTAAGCGACAGATTAATCGAAGTATGATTCGACAACTAATCAACACTGCAAAAAAATAAACATTCCCCTATGCACCTTGGTTTCGGTGACTGCTGGCTCCCTTCACACACACACACACACACACACACACACACACACACACACACACACACACACACACACACACACACACACACACACACACACACACACACACACACACACACACACACACACACACACACACACACACACACACACACACACACACACAACACACACACACACACACACACACACACACACACACACACACACACACACACACACACACACACACACACACACACACACACACACACACACACACCACACACACACACACACACACACACACACACACACACACACACACACACACACACACACACACACACACACACACACACACACACACACACACACACACACACACACACACACACACACACACACACACACACACACACACACACACACACACACACACACACACACACACACACACACACACACACACACACACACACACACACACACACACACACACACACAACACACACACACACACACACACACAACACACACACACACACACACACACACACACACGCACACACACCACACACACACACACAGCACACACACACCACACACACACACACACACACACACACACACACACACACACACACACACACACACACACACACACACACACACACATGTATATATATATAGTAAGTTGGGAAGTAACATTGATAAAGGTAACGAATTTATTCAACGTCTCGACCAGGGACTGGTCTTTGACAAAGACCAGTCCCTGGTCGGAACGTTGGATAAATTCGTTACGTTTTTCAATGTGACTTCCCCAACTTACTATATTTTTAATAAGTGGCCGCGAAGAATTTCACATCCCTAATAAATAAATAAATATATATATATATATATATATATATATATATATATATATATATATATATATATATATATATATATATATATATCACAACTTATGTTCTCAAAAGATTATTGAATAAAATATAACGCTAGCAACAGTACTGCAAGCCATCTTGATCACACTGAAGCAAGCACAGCTACCTATAACGAGAAGTGACGTATTGTGCGCGGAGAAATATGTAGTCTCAAATCAAAGTTTTTCACGTTCTTATTCGAACTACGCCATCTGCAGGGGAAAGGCACCTGTCATGGATGTGCAACGGCTACTAGGTACCCCCAGCCAAGTTCACCGTAGCTCTCGTCCTTATGCTGCATATTGTGTGCTATAAAAACAACTTACATTCAGATATATTTTTCAAAATGATGATAATAAACATCCGTGTCAACTTTAGAAGAAATCAGTAGTTTTCAATGTTTTTAGATGATTGATGTCGGAGGAATAAAAACTAATATTTACCATGATTCTATGTAAGCCTACAACGGCGGCTGCCTTCCACAGCATACACGCGACCGCTTAAGCGGCCATCAACAAAAACAATTTTTGCTGCATTTGCATCTTCAGGTTCTGTTCAATATTCACGTAATTTTCGTTGGTCACAAGACTTATCAACGATGGACGGCGGGTCTTTGTTCTCGTAGACTAAAAACTGGCCTGCCGCAACTAGAAACAATGCAGTAAGGACTAGCCCTTCTCATCCCTTGATGCGCTACCTCGCCTTCAGTATGTTGCTAAGCTCCGCATGTGATGCCCCTTGTTCACGTGGTTGAGCCAGACTATTGTACAGAAAGCTAAAATATTTTGGCACATTTTTGCCTGTGCATCTACGCTTTATGTGAGTTCCATGAGTCAGTCACCTTCGTGCACTTATGGAGTGCGCTCCCAGACACCCTAAGAACGCATGGGGGTGGCGGTGTCGGTCTCAGAGGAGATGCCTTCGACTCAGCGTTGCAAGCTCAACCAGAAACCAACTACCAGGTGACAAGGGGATGTTCGTTTGGTGCCCAGCTTTCGCCGCTCGCAAGCGAGAGACTCGGTCGGACCCCACGGTTCACACACAGAACAAAGTTTATACAATAAAAGAGGCAATACCGAGAATTTTGCAATCACTCTTACCAGCATATACAAATTGATTTAGAATACAAGGACACTCTCGGAAAATAACACTCAAGAGAGACCACAATACAACAAAAAGCCTAGCACCTAAAGTGCATTAATATAAAAGGCAGACAAACAAAACACAATTTGTTCACCGGGTAGTGCGACAGTCCGACGACCAGAGGATCACGATGGAGCCGTTCCACAGGCTGGCGCAGGCTACCTCGCTGGTCCTTGGCTGGACGAGTGGTGTTGACCAAGGAGTAGAGCCGGCATCTTCTCTGAAGCGTAAGCGCCGGATTGGGCTGCCAAACAGCGGTCAACGCCCTTCATTTCTAAGCCTGCGCCGCGTCTGTTCATTCTTCGCACCAAGGCAGGCGCGCACATACGCACAGTATTAACTGTAGATATTCCATCTCGCTCTCGCGCTCGTCGCGCGTCCCTATTTTTCAGGCGCGCCGCGGGTGCGCGAGCGAAGTGAAGGGAGCATCACTCAGCACGCAAGGCTACGCCCTCAGTCGGAAGTGAGCAGAATGTACTCCAACCTTCTCGATACTTCGACGGCAAACGCACATGTTTCCTTTGACGCCGCACCAGCGAGCGAAGTGGAGAGTGCAGCAATACAGTCAGTCTAACAGAGCGCGCTAGCGAGATTGTTTCCACGCTGCGCCGGTTGTCCGAATATGCGCCGAATTTTGTGAACGAGCCCAAGCGTATCTACATATTATACACTGTAGCTAGTGTTAGCTTTGATAACTTCCCTTGTGCTTACTAGGCTCCACTCAGGCTCGAAGTTAGACAACGAACTCAAGTAACACTTGTTGCTGGGCTAGTTGGTGCATAGTTCTTTGTACAAACGTTAGCGCAAAATAAGACACATTCACAAGAAAGGTGGAGAAGACAACGCGCTTCTGACAACTTATTTGTATTGAAAGAAACACATAATATAGACTCACGGTCACACCACCTGTAAGCCGCAGCAAACGTCAGAAAGATGAATAGGGTCATGATAGCAACAAAAGACAAACACTAAAAACATGACTTAGTTAAAAACGATAAGATCGGAGAAAGAACATTAACAGGCATGACACGTGGTGTAAAGGGCCAAAGAAACATGATTGAATGGGATCTGAAAGGATGAAGACAAAATCAAAATGCATTAAAACCGTAAAAAACCAGAAAAAGCACATTAGACAAGAAAACCATCTAAAAGCCTTAGTGCACTGGAACCTTCAAATTACACTGGGAAAAACCACAGCACCTGTACACGTGTTCGTATCAGAAAAACGTTTCTAAAAAGGCTTCTTCGGTTTTGTAAAAGAAGATAGAAGCATCGCTAACGGCACTCAGGCCCGTTGTTTTAATTGAAAAGGCTTCTTTTAATACGCGGGACACTCGATCACGGCCTCTACCTAAAGCTACAGTTCTTTCAAGAATGGGCCCGCAGGTGCTTTGTTCACAGTCCTTGCAGTGAAGAGGCAGATTAGAACCTGTTCCCGTCCCCAACGAACACTCATGCTCCCATAACCTTTCATTTAGGCAAAGCCCCGTCTGTCCAATATACACTTTTCTACACGTGTGCGGGATCTGATAAACAACTCTTTCATAGCATTCTACGCACCTACTGGCATGCCTGGTTCCGCAGGTTTTCTCTCTTCTTTTTTTTCTGAGTTTACACGAGGACATAATGTGGTCAGCTTACAGGGAGCAGAGAATACAACTGGAACTTTGAATTTAGATGCACCTTTTTTCAACTTATGGGCAACGCGGTGGGAGTAGGGCACCACATATGGCCTAATTCTATCCTTAACGGGCATAGGCTGCTGAAGTTCCGCGGTTTTTAAAAGGTGAAGGAGGGACTACACCACACTCGTCAGGACAGGCTGAGGGAAGCATGCATCCTGAAGCCTTACCATCTGCAACTGGAAGCCCCTTTCTATGGTATGACAACAGGCTTTCGCAATGGTGGTGCTTAAACCAGACGTGGCAATGGCCCGCTTCACTGTGCTAGAGTGTGCCGATCCATGTCATAAAAACCTTTCTCGGCACAATGGTGGTACATCGAGCATAATTTTTCTTTGGTTATGGAAAGTTCCAGGTCTAAAGATTGCAGTTTATCACTTTCAAGTAGCTCCTGTGCAAATTCTAACCCTTCTCCGTTCTCACTAAAATTTCCTAGAACTTCGTTAACTGTGCCTAAGTAGAACTGTGTGTCCTGTTTTTTTTAGTAGGATTAAAATAGTCGACGTATCTGAAAACTCTCATTACACTATCCTTGTCCAACTGCTCATTCACACTTCGATCAATCATTGTAAGGAAAATATTGCTCAGAACCGGGGTCACACACGTGCCAATACAAATCCCTTTCTTCTGTATAAGCCATTGACTTTCAAACTGTAGAATTGTGGCATTAAGATAAAATTCTAACAAAGTCATGAAATTTCCTACTGACACACCAGCTGCGTTTCGAATATATGTACCCCCCACTTTCCTCAATGCATGCTTGAAGAACTGTGAACAATTGCTTACACAACATTAAATACTAATTACTCGCTTCGTAAATGTTCACGGAAACACTCCGTACTTTTCGCAAAAAATATTGTTGTTAATCTGCAGTTTAATCTTCAATCAGTGCTGCCGGCAGTTCCTAGAAAATTTTGATCATGAAACACCCCGCAGCCTAGACAAGTCCGGCACAGATGGCAATGCATCTGGGTATACCTTGAAGCACTACGAGTTGCAGCAAAGTGCATTATTATTGGGGTACTTATTGCCTGCATTGGATTCTAGGATAATGCCGTAACAACACTCATATGAGCAGTACATGTGCAATTTACCCATTGGTAAAGCTGAGTAAATAAAGGTTATATAGGTTGTCTATCCAGTTAGCTTACGGGGAATTTCTGGAAAGAAATGGCCAATATGGGCGCTATTAACACGGTTGCTGTTGTCTGAAGCGAAAGGAAGTTCGTTAGTTATCTCCTTAGCTTTGGAGAGATGTAGGATGGGGACAATTCTGTTCATTGCATTACGCTTTGTACTCTCGTAATTTGACTTTCGCTTGTATTTAGTTGCATCTTTTGCATTCATAGTTTTATTCTCGCTACTGTTTACCAACTAGATCGTCCTGCGTTTGAGGAAATTAGATCCTCTAGCACTGCGATATGCGCTTAGTTTGTGGTTTAAATGTGAGAATGCTATCCGTATATGCTTTGGGAAACGTTTTGGGAATGCGTTGACAGGTATTATTGAGTAATATAGCAACGATGCTATTTATATAATCTCTTTTCACTGTGTGTGGAGCCAGCTTTGTAGTTGGGAAAACAGACCATCCTGTTCTGAAGTGGCTATCAAAAAGTGTTTTAAAACATTATGTTAGCATGAAATAAAGTATAACCATCCAATAATTTGGTTAGTTTAGCTTGGAGATGGGCCTACAACAGTTTTTGTGCTATACTTGACCGAAATGCTTCAACACGCTTGCTCTCACTACTCCATATAGCACATTTAATCCCGTAATTTATATCTTGTGTATATTCAAGAAAATTGGGCTGTGCAGGACGCGCTGAGGAAGAGCGGAGAAAGCGTGCAGAGCCACTCTGTTATCATTGGTAGCTGACTAGCAGGGTTTGCATGTCGGCTGGTGGGCAATAACAGTTCTAGTGTTTGCTATGTTTTGCATATTAGAACACGGTTAATATCGTACATAGGAAAGCAGTGTTAGTATTTTCATTGTCTCATGCAAATATTCAACGACCAACTAGCCATGAAACAGGTGGCCCCAGGTGGAAACAGATGTGCACGGCAGAAGGCCCAACATTTTCGCTCAGTTCTATTCCAGGTTACTACCGCATGCAATATTGTGGTCAGTGCCAACAGTGCCGCATTACTGGTTCAATGATACCTGTCAGGGGATGGATTTCTTGGGGAAAATGTTATGGCTGGTACCATAAAAATTGTTTTCGTAATTTGGCAATGATGCATGCAACCTAGTATAAAGTAGCTTGTGGTAAAACACGAATGGTTTTAATTTGTGTGGACTTTTTCTGGAATTTTCTGCAAAAACTGAGCTGCAGTGAAGCACATCTGTTGAACAGACACAAGCTGTTGACGAGGTACACGGCGTAGGAGTACCGGACTTTCACCGCTAAAGTAAGTTTTGCAGCAACTTCCGTGTTGAGTGTATTCTAGTAATTGCGTGCGCAACGGTTTTTGTTGTGTACCATTTTGTTTTTTAATGCATAACTACAGAGTATATGCTATATGTATCTCGGCTGCCAGTGGAACTGGCTGAAGTCGAAAAAAAGAACTACTGAAACAATTTTTGAAATCCTTTTTCGGCAGAGGCAGACAGACGTGGGCCACATGCTTTCACCTTTACGTCGTGAGGTGGATGGGTACATTAGTTTATCACGACTAAATGCATCTCATATTTTGCTGCAAAATCGCATATCTTAAAAATATATTCGTATAAATATGGCCCAGCCAAGCTGGACGTGGACATGCATGCGGTGAAGCATTAATGCCCAGGACGCCCCAGGAGTGCCAGAAGCCGATTCCTCGAGAAATTTATTGTGATTTTCCTAAATGCTGCTTTTACGCAACTCATACATTGCAAATCGGTGTACATGAATAGTTAGTCTCTCCAAAAAGCATATTAACGACAATTATTTAGTTTTCGTTTTTTGTAATTCGGTTTTTGTGAAAAAAGTTCTATTTAGTACCTTCTGTGGTGCCTGAGTGCTTCAGCGTTCAGCTGCTGATGCCAAAATCGAGAGCTCCATCTCGAAAGTGGCGGCTTTGGTTTCGTCGAAACCGATATTTAAAACCGCCCAAGTGGTGTGCGCTGTCAGCGCACATTACAGAACATCATTAGTGAGTAATTACTCATTGATATCCACCCAAGCGCAGTCGTTAAGCTACAAAGGAAAGCTGAGTAATTACTCCCTTATCACAGAACTACTCCACCTCGGGAATTCTCCTAAATGACTAATACTGAAAATCACGTTGCCTAAATGGTCCGGGAGCTCTTCATTATTTCGTCCTCATAGCCAATAGAACCATAGACCCACAATTAAACGAAGTTTAGTTTAGTGCTAATTGTCAGCTTAGTGAGCGGTCCTAGGTATCTGATTTCGATTTTTTTTTTCATTTAGAAAACAATATTTATGAAGACACGTTGACTGGCACCAAAACATTTCGATTCAAGTTTCAATCACATTTGCATGTTCTTTTTTCTCCGTGCAGGTATTCCTGTTCAAGTACCTCATCCCCTGAGTCGAGGTTTGGATCTAAATAAACGGCGGCTACTCAGAGGTCTTGTTCTGCATGTGTTTTGCATGCTCATAGAATATTTTGCGCCGAGCTGGCAGCTCCGTACGCGTGCAAAGAACTGTCGGGCCAACCCACCATAAGATTGTTTCGTCATAGTTGCCATTAGACACATTCCACGCGCCTCAATATTTTGATTTTAGCAGAGAACAAAGTGACAGTAGCTCGCGAATAGATCATAGGGGATTTAACAAAGGAACATCATAGTACGGAGCGTTAGAGTGCAGAACATCACAATGCAGACCGTCAGAATACAAAACAACAGAGTACAGAAAAAGAGGACGTCAGACTACAGAGCGTAAGAATACAGAACTTCAGAAAACAGAGCCTCAGACTACAGAACGTCAGACAACAGGACGTCAAACTGCATGTCAGATTTACGGTAAGACGACAGACCACCAGAAATTTTCGGTTGTCTCTTTTGACTGGGGCCCCAAATAAAGAGGTCCCCAAAAAGGCGTTCTCATAGTGGTCTTCCAGCGGCTTCTTGACAGGAACTCAAGGTAGGCAGTCCGCATAGATATTCTGGCATCCAGATATGTAGGCAACAGTTATCATGAACTTCTAGAGGCGCGGGTTCCATCGAGCGAGGCGGCCGGAGAGGTGCTTCAAACTGGGAAGCCAGCAGAGTGCGTGCTGGTTGATGACTATCTCGACTGGTCATCCGTACAGGTAGAGGCAGAATTTCGATGTACGCTAGGTCATGCAGAGGTAACTTTGTCCCACCCGTCGTTTTTGAGGCAAGCATCACTACCGAACCTCGTGTTTCTTTCGCCGTGTGATTAGTTTTAGCCTTCAGCTAGGGAGAGTTCAGACCATGCAAGAGAGGAAAAGAAATTGAATCCATATCCATGACTGGGAGTCTAACCCAAGGCTGCGCGAATAGATCTCATTTAAGGGCCACTCAGCGAGACCACTAGGCTATCGCCGCAGTATTTTTCTTTATTCCATGGAAATAGTGCCGAAAATAAAAGTCTAAGCACGGTTATGCAAC
Organism: Amblyomma americanum; assembly: GCA_030143305.2. Lineage (NCBI taxonomy): Eukaryota > Metazoa > Arthropoda > Arachnida > Ixodida > Ixodidae > Amblyomma > Amblyomma americanum. The sequence goes on along the minus strand of JARKHS020016036.1, from coordinate 264 downwards.
AAAATACCAGACCACCCTACCCCTACCCTGCCTAAAGCGTCAAAAAACTGGGAGGCACACACATGCATAGAAACAGGGGAGCCAGCTAGGCGGCTCTTGTAGAGCAGCATATACTCCCCGCGCCAAACCGCATTGTTCACGAAACAAAAATTTAGACGACCGTGGAGATTCGGCGTCGCGGTCCATCATGCGGCTTTTCCAGAGACTAAAAAGTCTCAGCCACATAAATAGGTGATACGGCACAACGCAGTTTTTCTCTACGGG
>JARKHS020016035.1:0-42170 GCA_030143305.2 Amblyomma americanum | reverse complement strand
AACCGCTTATGAACGCAATTTTTTCATATAATATAAGACCTCACTACAACAATCAATATATCGGTAGGTCGCCCGACGGCAGCCTTGTATTTTTTTTCTATTCACGTTCCTGGTATTCTCAAAAGCTTTCCCCATTGATTTTCCATGGCAATGTTAAATGTTCGATGCGATCGCTGGAAACACTTTAATAGATTTTCCAACATATCAGAAGAATGGACTATTACGTTCAATATTTCTATAAAAGTGTCCTACAATTTTGCAATTTTCAAATTTTTGCCCGAGAAAGCTGGACTTGTTACCATCAGCCGTGTCCCTGAACACGCCACCCTGGTGGAGCAGTGCCCGTGGTCATTATATCGTTGAAGGCCTCCCTCACCTGGTCACGTGTTCTTTTCGCCATCTTTTTTATAACAATGGTGGTATGCCATTTAGTCCTGCTGCCGAACTTGTCGCCAAGTGCCGCAGTGCTCACGTCAGCTCCCCTTCAGTGACTGGGTCACATCCAAAACCAGTAGGTGTGCTTGTGGGTGGTAGTGATGCTCTATCATGGCTTGTCAGGTACTGGAACTGGTGGGCCATGTGTGTTTCGGTGTAGTCCAGGCAAGCTGCTTCCTCGTACTCCTCCCCTTTGTTTGGTTCCCGCAGCATTAGATATTGGTTGAAGCGCCTGGATATATTGCTAGAATTTCTCTTGGCCATCTCTGCCAGATGATTTAATTTCATGAAGGAACTTTCTGCTAACTGCCACCATCTTCTGCTCTGAAAAATGCGGTCAAATGCTTTTTCGCCTCAAGGTATATCTCCTCACAGCTTATCTATCATTTCAGGTGTGCCTCGCAGCGTGGCATGTCGAAGCTCTCTACAAGCAGTTTTACGTTGCTTTAGGGCATTGGACACCTCTTTGTCCCACCATGCTTTAAGTATATGCCTTCAAGAGTGCTTCCGGATTGGCCGGCTCACTTTTACTGAATCTATTGCCTTTTTTATCCAGAGTTCAATTTCTTCATATGACTGCACATCTGCACCCTCAGCTTCGCTCTCCAGCAGTGCCACCATGTCTTCAATTTCTGCAGGTGTCAAACCATTCCGATGTTCTGGGTACGCCATGTCAACGTGTGCATGTCCCTCCCTTCCAAATGACAGCACAAATCTGCTGCGGGCGCTTCCCATGCTTTGTGAGCGTGCTTCGTCAATCACCATCTCCTGAAGCTGGGACAGTAAGGCATGTGCTGTTAGCAGTGATCTATGCTGCTGGTCTTCTTGCGCATGATCCAAGTTGTCCTCCCCCTACACTTGCCTGTGGTATTGACAACCACTGTCTTGCCTATGGGACCAGTTCAGGAGCAATCTGCCCATTCTGTCCATAACCTCACCTAGATCCTCGATATTGGCATTGAAGTCAGCTACAATAACCGCTGGAATATTCTTCATGGCAGCCATATTGGTTTATAGGCACCTCATTGTATCAGAGTTTTCCTGATACACCCCCTGTTCTGTCCACAGGTAAACCAGGCTGAGTTCTGTCTAGCGGGTGTCCAAACTTTGTCAGCCATATGTGTTCCTGGCACGTTCCTGGAGTCCTGTCCCAATCTGAACCAACCCTGAAGAGAAAGCCCAGGCCACCACCGCTCTTTTCTCCATCCAAGCGGTTTAAGCCCTCCCATATATATGTCCTGGAGTTTCAGTGTTGCTATTGCCATCTGTTACGACACTTTGTACGAAGTGTTGCACATCTCTGTAAAACATTAACCGCTAATATTCTGCGATAGAAAACGAACGTTTAATGCGAAGCATTCTTCAGCTACATCATCCAGATTTCGTGATATATGTATCCATATTCCCTCGTAACTGCGCCCGCGCGTCGAGCGCCCGGCCAGTCGCTGCGTCACCGTGCGCTGGCCGCAACTGGACCAATTCAAGCGGCGCGCGCATGCGCTCATGTTACCGGTCGGAAAGCTGGCGCACCGCATTGAAACCAACGAGAATGCGACATATTGCAGCAAGGGCCTCTCGATGGACAATGGCGTGTATTATGCTGCCTCGAAACCGAAAACCCGTAATGGATTTCTTGCGGACTGTGTTAATCCGCAAACGTTTGCCTTTTACATACCCGTCCCCTTTTCTGCGTTGAAGCAATAAACACGGCTCGAAAAAAAAAACGAGTAACATCATCGCATTTGTCATGCCGCTGGAAATGTAGATAACCTGAATCCCAGAGCATGACTGAAATTTCTGTGTTAGGGGAAACGCTTCTAGTTGAGCTCATACATAAGACATGAAAGTATATGACAAGCATTCTGATGACTTGATGTAAAGCGAAGTAATTCTATCGTAGAGGCCACTGATTGACACTTCCATAAAGCTTGTGATTCAAAGGATACAGGGAAGTGGGTTTGCCTTTTGAATGTTTCACAGGCTCTAATTTATTCTACCCTCCGCCTTTACCAACTCGTCTTTGAGAACGTATCCTTGTACGGGGATGGAGGTGCAGGCTAGTTGGTTCTTCGTGGTAACAGCACAGTGCAAATTTTAAAGATAGAAAAGCTGAGTGGACCCATGCGCCCCTCTGTAAACTAGCCTGCACATCTGCTTTTACAATCTTCAGCGGTGTGTGCACTCTTGTCTCTTTACCTTTGTCATGTGGGCTCCTTTGTTGTTTATTTCGTTAATGCATTACTTCAAGGCCCTGCCAAGAAATAAAAAGTTCAGCGTCCGCGCTCCATTGTAGAGGTTCATGGAACTTTTATCGTGGACGTGACCGGCGACGGCACCTCTGCGAATATGCTTCCTTTGAAAGGAAGGCGTGCAGTGGAGCCGCACATTTCACTGTAATAATTAAAGATTATACAACAAATATAAGGCGTTTTTCTGTAGGTTCCAACGCGGAAATTGGCCATTCTATTTATCACAGGTTTATGCCCAACATCATATCCCCCGTCGTAAACCTCTGCCTCATGGCACACTCCTCAATAAGAACAAAAAAAAATTGGTAGGGGTTTAACCCAGTTAAACCGAGCAGACGTGCGAAAGCAGGCGGTGATTATTCAATTGTAGGAGGCACCTAAGCTGCGCCGAAGGGCATGACGCGATGTATTTTGTGGTCTAATGTCCGTATATGCAGTATTGCTCATTCTCTAGATAACGTTGATAAATAGAGGGTAAAAAAAATTACTCCAAACTGCCCTTTTACCGTTTAGTCTTGTTCAACAGATATTAAAAAAGACGATTTCACAAGCCCAAAATACCGTGAAGTAAAAAATAGTTACTGCAGACCAATGCAAGAGTACAAGTTTCGCAAAAATCGGAGCGAAGTTTCGCGATGTGAACCGAGCACTACGCATTTTCACTTTCACGCAGCGGAGCATGTTTTCGCAGACTAAGCGAAAGACGTTCGGACAACCTATACAGGGACTTACGTTTTTATGTGTCGGATATTTAAAAAATGGTTGTGCGCAAAATAATGGCTAATCGAGAGCAAACACTGCTTATAAGGTAGAATATTATTGCCTAAGTTGCTTGAGATCTAAATAAACACCAGTACTTGCCTGTATTTGGTGGAATTAGCGAGGAACTGTTCAGCTACGAGTACAGTTTTTGCAGACGCGAGCCAAGTATCAGGTCTCACAGTGTGCGCCATCTGCCGGACGGCGAGGCATACGGCGCGCCTCTCGCATCCACCGAGCCAAGACATCGTTTGCCTCGCCGTCCGGCAGATGGCGCAGCGTTTAAGACCCTATGATAATTGTAGGGGAAGTTCTTTGTTGTTTGAGGCCAGGACGGGAGTTTTGCGGACTAAGACATATAGAGTCAGGTACCACGAGATAGACACGTTGTGCGTTGCGTGCGGAGAGGAGAAGGAAACGGCTGAACACTTGATGCTTTTCTGTAAAGGGCTTCACCCTACAGTGGAAAGCAGCGGGGCTGATTTATCCAAGGCATTGGGGTTTAAGGACAGCGAAGGGAAAGTAGATTTTAAGCCGGTAGAAATAACCAAGCGAAGGTTATCTGATTGGTGGCTAAAATTAAGAGAAGAGTAAAATTTCATAAGTCATGGCTAGGTGGCTTGAGCCACCGCCCGATATAAAGGGTTCAGACGTATCCATCCATCCATCCATCCATCCATGTAGGTGACGAAGGCTTTCCATCGAGTTACAGCCTTGTTGAATTATTTGCTTCCTCATTGGCCTCAAGTGGTCTCGCACACAAGTGCAGCGCATAGAGCCATCACTAACGCAAACACAGGATTTTTTGTTTTACCCAACGATTTTAGAAGGTGTTCAGTGTTTTAATTATCATGCAGCCATCGCATAGGTGCTAAGCACTAATCCGGTGGGTACCGACCTCGACCAAAATCGTCCGTTGTCTGTGCGCCTAGAGCCAGCGCTCCATCCCGCAGCACTGTGTGCTCATCGCCGTCTTCTACTTAGCAAAAATCCGTGTTTTCGCGCCAATTCCAATGTGGTAAACACTCTCCGTATTTTTAAACATCTAGAAGTCAGGGGTTGGCGCGGTCGGGGTGCCGAATGCGCCAGTCCGTTGATTGATGCTGCCGCCATTGCTCCGTTGCGAAGCCGGACTTGGTCGTCGAGTGGCGAGCTGGTCACAGCCGCCTCCCACTCCTCACTCTTTGGCTGACAAATGACAAATTTTGATTGGGCTGCCATGCCCCAACCACATAATATAGACCGGAGATCTCGCGACGGAAGTGGCATTTGCGATGAAAGGATTCCGGGTCTATCGCATGCAACTTGAATGGATATGGGAATTCCTCTATTTATAGATGTCCGAAGTGTACTTCTTGAGTTTTGCCGATGCCCTTAACCGGGGGCGAATATTTCCGGCGTTCTAGTTTTTAGTGTTGTGTTATTTTCAATAAGGTAGTGCGCATATTTAAGATGGCGTGTTCGTCAGGAGGACATGGGCCTACAATAGCCTACCGAGTTGGTGAATGGTATAACTCTAGGATCGGTGCTTTTTTCAACATTTTCCCACACCTGGTGCGCTGCTATAACAAATTAAGACTGCACAGTTCCATTAAGTCGTAAGGGTGGTAAAATTCATTTTTTCAGAATAAATTTTTCTTCTCTCCTTTCTATAATGCCTTCTAAAAAGGCAATATGAAATGAAAATACAAATTTTAGCAAGCACAGACTCATCGCTAGCTTGAGCACTACATGTATATGAAGAATTTCCAACTTAAATCCGCAACGAAAGTTTCATTCCTGGTGTCATACTCGCTGAAAACAAAATTATACTAGAAAAACAAATTAAACGAAAAACAGTACAGTCGTCAATTTTTTTAAGGTTTCGTCATCCGTAATAATGCCATATCAGTTGTGCACAACAAATAATTGCGACGTTCGGGGTATTTGCCTCGACCTTTCTCACTTTTACATGAGCAGTCGCTTGATTGTTTTCATGTTTAATGCCAGTAACAAAGTAATCGCGGACACTGTAATGTCATTCAGTGCGTTTTACACGCGAAGGTAAGGCCGTTTCTACAGTAGCTCCACTTTATGAGCATATCGTAAAATTATTAACCACTCGGGCATTATGGCTATTCGGGTGGATCTTAATAACATTATTAAGTGATTACTTGTGTGGCACATGGAATTAAACATTAACAAATGTAGGCCTATGAGAAAATTGGAGGAGACACCTATGCTCCGCTTTTAGCGTATGACGCGGTAGCGTACTAGGTTGATTCCCGCTTTAACTTCATAGATCTCTGGGAGTCATCATACCCCTCCTGGCGCAGTGGTGCAGTGGTTGTGCGATGTGCCACTGCCCTGCGATGGCAGATACGTGCTCCTATCGGTGGGCTTGTGCGACCCAGGTTCCTCTTCCCGCGAGCAACCAACCATTAATTTAACTGCCGCCTGCCACGGTGAGCAGTTTGCTCACTATCCGGTGGCAGGTTGTGATAGCGCCCCAAGGTCACGTGACCTACGTGGCCCACGTGCCTCCTAGGTTTCTCACTGGGGACCACCAGTCAGCGCCATGATCATGATGTTTCGCTCATAACGCTGACGCCGCATTTTATGCGTAACGGGACATTTAACACTATCGCGCTTATATCCCTTACTAACGTGATGAGTCCCAGTTACCTCCGTAATAACATTCTATTATAAAGTGCAACATCATATCGATGCCAGAGGGGTCTCACATTGCCAGCAATCGTAGTTTATCTGGGAAAACACAATGATCATATAACCTCTAAGGCAAGTCGCACACTGGAATACATTCGCCGTAATTTTTCACTGGCCCTATCATAGTTAAATACTTTATTGAACACATCTTACACTCATCCACAGCTTCAATACACATCACCACTTTGAGATCCCGTGCACGTCGCTCTCACGAAGACATTTTAAGCAATACAAAATCGTTCAGCCCGATTCATCCGAAACAACTTTCATAGGACTGCCACTGTTACTAAAATGAAAGCATTCCTAAAGCTCCTAATGTTGTCCGCCTGCAGAAAAATGCCTCGCCCTGTGCCTATTTCATGGCATATTATATCACAACTCATACTTACGTTCATTTTGGGTCCTACTGCCACCGTACATTTCATCTCATCTTATCCACCACCAACATTCAACATTCCACACTGCAACACATTCAGCTGTTCATACTCATTCCTTCCCCAGACCAGCGATGAATGAAATAGCTTACCTGCTTCACTTGCTAGCATAATTAGCACTGACAATTTTAGAGTGGCTCTTGAAGGTTTTACTTCATAAGTTATTGTAATGACTGACATCGTTGTGCATTATATTCTTATTCTCCTTTTTCTACTTGCGTGACAATGTAACCTTTCAGGGACCATTATTATTTGTATGCATTATTTTTTTGTTTGCCTTTTCATCTTTCCCTAAATGTTTTCGTTATTTTCGTTCTGCGTTTTGTAATATTAGTTTCACTTTTTGTAAGATTTCCGTTTCTGTCTTCTATTATTTTGTTTTTGCCCATTCCCTCTATATTTAATTCTTTATTTATTATTCCTTAAATGCCCCTAGGTACGGGTACTACATGAGGGCTGGGCATCTTCACTGAATTATGTGTTCAATGGCAGTCCTCAAATTGGCAGCATTGCAGTGGCGCATGACTTCTTCGCGCAGATCATTCCAGTCCTTCATTGTTTGTACGAAGAATTGAAGTGGGCGCATGCGCAGGGTATACAGATTTTGAATGGTTTGTACGGGAAGAGTGGCGATTTGAAGGTGAAACGATGCTGTTATCAAGTGGAAAATCATAAAACTTATGCTAGAGACTAAGCCTGGAAAGTTTGCGCCTGGTTTTAATGTTCGGAAGATCTGCATTAAGTTTTAGCGATGTGACACAGGTGTAATATTAATATTCATTTAAGCAAAACCAGCAGCGCGGTTCTGGACTGATTTGAGGTTTTTAGAACGGTTAATCTAATGAGGGTCCCAAACTGCGCATGCATATTCCAGTTTGGTTTAACAAGAGGTTTATAAGCAAGAATCATTACAGAAGGAAAGGCGACTTTCAAGTTTCTGCGTAGAAAGCCGAGGGTGCGGTTAGCATCGCTAGTAATTCTTGTAATGTGAGAGGACCACGAAACGTCGTCTGTAAAAATAACTCCAAGGTATTTGTACGATGACACACGTGATATTACTGAGTTACCAAGAAAATACTTAGGGGTTACATAGGAGTGGCGACGGTGAAAATAGATCATTGAAGTTTTTTTTAATGTTAAGGGAGATTAACAATGTTTCGCCCCACTTCTCTACGGTGTTTAAGTGGCGCTGTAAAGTGAGGACGTCCTAGTTATTTTTGATTTGCCTCTAAATAACAGAATCGTCAGCAAATAGTCGTATGTTAGAAGAAATGTCATCTGGAAGGTCGTTAATATAGATTAAGAAAATTAGGGGACCAAGAACGGAACCTTGTGTCACACCGGAGGTCACTGGGGAAAAGAGAGGAGTGATTATTTGCGAAAACAAACTTATGACGGCCAGAGTTACGTAACCAAGCACCAACAAAAGGATGAAGCTTTAAGCGTAAAAGTTTAAAGAAGAGAGTGTTGTGGGGGGCTTTGTGAAACACTTTTTCGCGAAGTCTAAGAACCCGTAGTCTACCGGTGTGTTCAGATCTAACTGAGAGCTGATGTCATTAATAAAAAAAACGAGTTGTGTGTCAAAAGATAAGTTGTTAAGGAAAGCGCGTTGGCTGGGATGAAATAAATTATTGTAAATCAGGAAATTCATGATGTGAGAAAAGATGACATGCGCCATTAGTTTAGTACAAATGCTAGTTATCGAAGTGGGTCGGAAGTCAAGACTGGTCGATGAAGAACCTTTTTTAGGGACTGGAATGACCTTACCCATTTTCCAATCCAGCGGCACCACTCGAGATGAAAATGTGATGTGTGTATGTTTTACTATGTACCCTGAGGGTAAAATAAATAAATAAATATTGAGCACATATTCAGCAGATACCGAAGGAAAATTCTCGACCACAAAACGCCCAAGCATGTCCTCGCGCAGTGGGACAACCGCCGCAGCTGCCGATAATTCAGTGCTGTCACCGTTTTTCCCGCCTCCACCTCCCTCGGTGCAGCGGCCAATTGGACGCATGCTGGTCACACGAGCCCTTTTGACGCATAGCATGCCGGGACAGGCCACAGCGGAGACCCACGAATACAAAAGCAGGGAGTGGAGCCAGCGACCAGAAATTCAGCACTCGGAAATCGCGATCGACATCGAGAGACCATCTGCTCTTCAACAAGGAGCAGTGCTGCTGTAGGCCACAATAACAAAGACTTGTAACATCTCTCTCTAAATAGTGTGCATAAATCGATTTTGTAATCCTCGTCGATTTCCTGAGTCGATCTAACTATACAGTGCCGAATAATGGGGGAATGCATTCCGTGCAGAGAGAGTTCTTCGCCAATCATGCGCTGTTTTATTTCAATGTTGATGTACCGACTAGCCCGTGAGACGGTCGTCGTACTTTATTATGTAAACCGGATAATCAAAATATGTTTCGTAAATAAGAGCGAACGGGCGATTTTCTTTCCGGATGTCAATGTGAATGTCCTGCAAAATAAAACATTCAAATTTATGATCATTGAACAAAAGTGTCAACTTTCATTAGATCCTTTACAAAGCCTAAACTCAAGAGACGATATTTTCTAACCAGTTTAGCTCAAAATCATGCTGGCGCCGCCGCGGTGGCTGAGTGGTTACGGCGCTCGGCTGCTGGCCCGTAAGACGCGGGTTTGATCCCGGCCGCGGCGGTCGAATTTCGATGGAGGCGAAATTCTAGAGGCCCGTGTACTGTGCGATGTCAGTGCACGTTAAAGAACCCCAGGTGGTCGAAATTTCCGGAGCCCTTCACTACGGCGTCTCTCATAGCCTGAGTCGCTTTGGGACGTTAAACCCCCATAAACCATCAAAATCATGCTGAAAATAATGGTAGTCAAACTTTTCACTTCAACTACTGTCTGTTCTTGTTATTCGTGCATACAGGCCAAAATATATGAATGCATTTGGTAAGTTTTCAAAATAGCAAAAATATTTTTCTCGCAGAGCTGAATATTTTTGTGCGTTTCTAGACTTTTGCTATGTTTTCAACCTCCTTTTTTTATCTCCTACTGGTACTTTATCATGCTTTGGGCATCTTCTGCCTACGTTACCAGGAATACGGTACAGTGCCCAGGCAGCGCCGCTAGGCCTAGTGGCATATCACGTGCAGTTCTGCAGCCACTCGGTCATTCCCTTTCTCTCTTACGCCACGGATAGTGTTGACGAAATATAATTTAATGTTCATTCCCATGAGCCACGTGCTGGCAGCCAAGACGACTAGTAGCACTTGTCCGAATTTTTTTTTATAATGCTTGTGTAAGCTTATACTGCGTGTCCCCCAAAGTGCGCGTAGTTTCCTGAGCGGCTACTGTAAGATGGGTTGTTCTCGCTTTTGGCGGACTGCTCCCCGACAGCATAAATTTTCACAAGAGCAGAAAATGTGTACAAACACTTCAAGTGGCCGCGGCTACCACGAAGTGCTGCATGGCGCTGAACATCAAGAATTATTGCGGGAATATTCAATCTTTGTTGCTCGCCCTTCCGGCAATGGACGCACTATTAAACGAGATCCTCAGAAATGGCAGAAGAGGTGGCTATCGCCCTTGCCATCATTAACACCAACGCTGATACCATACTAAGCGATTCTAAATTCGCGATACGCAATTATGTGAGGGGCAGAGTTTATCAGGCAGCAATGCACATATTGGTCAGAACAAAAAACTTGAAACTATTGAGTTGGTATGAGTCCCGGCTCGCTCGGGTCGGGGAACCCTGCTAACGAAGCGGCACACATTAAGACTCGAGTATTCGTCAGCTGAGCACGGTACGCAGTAGTTACTGAGAGTTTCTCGAAGGACGGCCTAGCATCACATCACAACATTACTGATCACATTAAACTGGAAAGGAAGGTCTTCTCCCCTCCAGACAAAACCCTAGACATATCCAGCAATTCTGGACAAAAGCGTTTTTCAGCGGGAAACCGTTTATGAACGTAATTTTTCCATAAAATGGAAGATTTCACTACAACAATCAATATACCCGCAGGCAACCTGACGGCAGTCGTGTTTCTATTTCCTATTAACGTTTATGCTGTCGTCGAGCGTGTTCCCCATTGGTTTTCTATAGCAATCTTAAGTGTTCGATGCGATCGATGGAAACGCTTTAAAAGAAAGATTTTGCTGCATATCACAAGAAGGGACCATTGCGTTCAGTATCTCTATCGCAGTTTCTTACAATTTTCTAATTTTCAAAATTTTTACCCGAGAATGCTGGACATACAAGGAGCAGAAGGCCACCTTGACGCGACTCTAGACGCGATACTTCATGGCGCCTTACTTACTATCGAAATTATATCCCGGTAATTACGACCCCGAATGTACACTACGTGGCGAAATAGCCACTTGCGATCACATACTGTGGAACTGTAAAGAGGAGCCACCACTGGAGTCTCTAGTAGAATACTCTCGAGCGATGGGAGGCCGTGTTGGTAAGCTCACACCTGGGCGTTCAAATCCGGGCCATTGAATGGGCTACTCAGGTGGCTGTCAGCAGTGGACTGATAACCACCTAGCACGCATCATCTGCGTTTTGTCTTTTCTGACGAAATAAATGTTTTGAAATCAATCAATTCTTAAAGCCGTCGGAATTAATTGTGACGCATGCAACCAACATTTTATTTAGGATTCTGCTGCACGTGGGAAGTGCAGATCGTCAGTATCAATATATTCGCACACCATTTCCTAATTTCTCTTAGCAATGAAAAAATTCCGAATGAGTTACGTGGTGTTCGCTACTGGCCGCCGATAGATGGCGCTAGTTGGTGATGTCGAGTAGAGTCACTGGATAAGTTTTCAGATTACCGCGTTATTGTTTCCCGTTGCGCCGGGCTGGAAGATATACAGCCGCCACAATCCAAAGTTGCCGAACCAACAAACACTGATGTTTGCAGGGAATTTAGACCACACCGAGCTTCTGCAGCCCCTGGGTTTACCTCTAGGACCAGAACACATGCGCATCAGGCTGCTTCAGCGAGTTACGAAAATGATTGTCTCCCGTTTTATCTGAGTATTCGTTCACAATGTCTACGAAGTTAGCTGCTGCGCCAACTACGCAGAAATTTATCGGTTACTATAACGACGTTCACAGGGCCGATACAGAGAGAACCAAGAAAGGGATTGCAGTGCTGCGAACTTCACGCATAGACAGTCATGATGCTCCCGAATCTGGTGGCAGGGAGAGGAGGATCGCAATATTCTCATATGCACAAGTGAGCGCTCTACTTAAATGTCTAGTAAATCTTTTGTTTCGTTGTTCCTGCTACCGGGATTGGTCATATACTAACCGTAACAAACGGCATGCTCCTCCAGCAAAACAAAACAACCCTTCAGGTTTCTCACTTTGCCGAAAATAAAGTATAGCTGGCGTAGTTAAGTTTTTGCAAGGACCCCAGCTCACTCATCGTGGACAGAAGATGAGACGGGTTTCCGCTTGGCGCTTGTAAAAAGTTTATTTTGCGTCGGATTGTTGTAATGTCAAGCACTTAAAAAAACAGTGAGCTGCTGCAAAACCCTCGATTATAAATCTTGAACTTTATTAATTTACCTATTTATTTGCTTATTTATTTATTTATTTATTTATTTATTTATTTATTTATTTATTTATTTGAAGCTGTCAATCCCGTCAGGCATCGTAAAAGATATGAAATTTAAAAGTAGAATGGCATACAAATACGACAAAATCTGGAAACCTCTTCCATGATGCCGCCAATTTTCTTCGTCATGAAGCTGCACACGCCTTGGTCCGCGGAAGTCATCACAGAGCTTTCAAGTATAAATGAAGTGACCAGCGTCGACAAGAATCGTTCCAAGGCCACTCGAATTTAACCTTCTGAGTGCTGCGGTGCATGGGTGATCACATTTTTGCAAATGCTCAGTGACATTCAGTGCACTTGCAACAGTCCCCTGCTGGCATTTCGTACTGAATGGTCACAAATAGGTAAGTGTCTCTCTGAAGAATCGGTAGACTGCTCTGCTTCTGAAGAAGTCTTTCGCCATGACGGCTACCCACAGTCAATATGCTACAATGGCAGAGAAGAAAAGGGGCATAAACTACACCCATAGTGCTGTATAATCAGCGCAACGTGTAGCAAGATCTATGTTAAAGTCAGAGGGCAGCCTACCAGTTTGAAGGGAACAAAGAACCAATGTAAACTCCTTTCCTCGTGCACATTTAGGGTAAACGGACACTGAGGCGGCTAAGCGTTTAAGATCGCTGACAAGCAGTAAGTTTGTGCCTATACCCAAAGAACATCCTGGATAACACAAAGGATACAAAGTCTGGTAGAAACAGAGGAGAAGCAGCTTAAAGGCTTGGCATGCATTTGCTTACAGAGAAACCGGCGGCCTTTCAGCGTGTGCTTTCAGTGTAGCATAAAATGCGCACACGGCGTTTTTCGGCCTTTCAATATGGCAAAAAAATCCACAGGGCTACAGGTAAGAGTAAAATTATAAGAAAGGCCGTCAAACAGAGCATCGCCTGACTTTGTGCAGCCCGCTTCGCGTGTTCACTCTCTCCCATCGTTCCAACATATGCACTTCGTTAACAAAACGCTCAATAGCAGAATTAAATATTATATCATAAGCCTTCAAGCGCACACTTCCACAGTGAAACAAACACGCATTTGCGGAACACTTGCTAAACACATAAAATGGTAATCGTAAATTTTTAGAAAGCATACGGTATGTAGTTTAAAATCCTCAAGCGACACATGGGTCTTCAGGGTCGCCGTAGAGGAGGGCTCCCAATTAATTTAGACTATTTAGGATTACTTAATGTGCACCCACATCGCATAGCACAAGGGCTTCTGTATTTCGCCTCCGCTGAAATACGGCTGCCGCGACCGGGATCGAAACCGCGCCTCGTGATCGGCCAAAGCTACTGAGCCTTCGTGGTGCTTGCCCGTTTAGAAAAGGTACGTTATAAATTTTATAATAATGTCGAGTAAAACACCCTTCGTGGTGAGGAATAGTGATGTTTCACCTAAAATAAACTCTTTTTTGTATCCCAAGGGAAGAACAACTGCTAGATATAGACGTACCACAACGTCTGTCCTACATTCATCATCAATCCACCCCCACCCCCCCGTTTTTTTTTTAGGCGCCTCTAGATCAATTGTCCACAGATCCTACACATCGCAAATCCCCGCCTATCAAACCGTGCAAAAATGGAAGAGAAAGATCAGCAGATAAATTGCATCCTAAAAAAAATTTTAAATAGCATGCTTGAGCAGGATCACCCGAATCACCAAAAAATGGTTGTTTTATTAGCCTTTTCCTGTGAAATCAACGATTAATATACGCAGGCATTTTCATTGACCTCAAGAGACTCCTGTGTCCCCGGCGTTCAAGCACGCATAGCGTTGTTGCTCTCAAAGTCAGCTAGGACACGAAGCACGAAAAGTTAAAGCTTGTTTTAAGTAGCCATTAAAAGGGTGGTTCTTGATAAGTTTGGCCTCTGCAATTTTAACTTTTCGTTGAGTCAACATATTGAAATACGTCAGAATCAAATAAAAGTGCGACGTGTCTTCTTTTACAAAAGCACACCACTTATTAGTGCAGTGATGTCAAGGCCGAGCGTTGTGTTGAATGATTGCGCCTTTTTATGTATGAACTTTGTGAAGACATGAACGCGATTGTTTCTCGTCTTTAAACGTTACGTACTGAGTCGACTGTTGTGTCATTTTCCACGAACTCAACCCGTAAAACGCATTCACACACCCAAAGGAACTTTGTCAGCTGATACCTGCGTCTTAATGATCTTGGCACGAGTGACGTGAGTATGATGGAGAAATGCATCTCCTTCCACCAAGCCAAATTTTGCTGGCAACAGACCATCTAGAGTCTTCTTCCATGTCATTTGCCAGCTGACAGGAAGCTGCCTGTAACACATTTTCCTGATCCAAAATCCATCGTTGTTCATGTGAATAGCCCTTGCGAGCTACATACCTACGATGTTCGCGATAACCTTACATTTAATGCGACGAATGCCTCGAATCAGTTCCCACCTTGTGCCACTTTATCCCGACACATGCGGAAAGCACGCGTCCACAGTAGTGATTGTCTTTAGAACCAGACCTGGCTGGGTTGTCAGCTTCTACCATGCTCACCTACCTCCTAGCCGTACTAACGTCAACGTGGGCTTCCCCACACCCAGCCTTCCTTTCACAGCATAAACAGGTGTAACACGTGTCAATGTCTGAAATGTGTTCAATGCACGCCGCTTTAGCCGAGAATTCGTGGCCGCCCTCACCACATGCATCATAAGAGAACAAAGTGAAAACTAATTCCATCAAATATCTTGAATTCTACAGCCATGAAAGCAAAGCCAATTAAACAGCTCTTGCACAAGCCAGACTAGTTATAACACCTTAGAAGTATACCAGGCCTCGGGTCTAGAGATAAGTTTGGTTTGTTTGTTTTTTCGCCTGCGCTAGAAGGGCGTCAGGCCTCCTGCACCATTTACGTGGACATCATAAAATATCTGCGCCTCCGTAGGCAGACCTTCCCAGAGCCCGCCAAGAGCCTGGGTGGAATTGACGAAAGACACCTCAGAAGGCTGCGAACGAGGTCACTCCTAAGCCCTTCGACTTTGTGACCCGTGTGTAGACGTATAACATATGTTATGAGCCTGCCAGAAAAAAATCCAGGAATACAAAGAATAAACCAGCCGACGACAGAGGGCTTGGAGGCGACCTTGTCCGACTGCTCGGACCTTAAGTCCTAAAGGGGCTCTGGTTCGAAGAGCGCGGGCGACGTTTTCGACCAATTGTGTCCCTTAATAAAGACTACGATCCAAGCAAGGAAGCGCTGAAGCATCCACTCTCCCCTAAAACCCAACCCAGTGCATCAAATAAGTTTTTACCACCACCACTGGAAGGGCTCAGATAATATGCAAGCTGCCCAGCAAAGTATCATCTCCGCCCACCTGGGGATGCGCGAAGAATCTGCATTGCTACCTGTGCAGGCCCTAGTTCGTCCAGTTGCCTTTCTACCTGATCCACACACAAGAAAAAGATGCAACTGTGCTCATGACGAAAGAACAGTATGTTACCTCGGTTCCTTCTCGGCCTAGGACAATGGTTCATCAATCCAGATATGACGCGCTTTGCTTTGCCGTCCGCGTGGAGAAAGCTATCTATATCGCAGCTCGAATGGCTGACATCATGGCTGGTTGTTGAGACGCAAACAGCTGCCATGAGCTTGGACCGTAGCCTCGGCGGCATCGGCAAAGTGGACAAAAGCTGAAGCGCCATGAAGCCTTGGGCAAGAAATGCATCGACATTAGCAGGTAACAGGGGTCAGCGTTTCTTATGAGCGAGTTTTCGGAAAGCACTTTCTGGTGCTTGCCAAGACTGGTCTTGTAGCCTTGTGGGGATTTGGTACTTATCCCTGACTGCCGTCACAGCAGCCTGTGATTATTTTGCGTTATTTTTATTCGTCGCCGACCGCATGACGCCTTTTTTTTATTTACGTTATCAGGTGTAAGCATTGGTAGCCTATGGAAAGCGCTAGTTTCCAACGGTAACTTTACCACTGCTCGCGGCAGAGAAGGTCACAATGTGTGTTGTTCAACACTGCGCACAACTGAACAAAAACAATAAGAATTTGAGACTCATTAAAACAGTTTTGTACTTTAAAAAAGCTCTTTCACGCTGGTTATTCCGCTTTAATAATGGTTGCCTGATAATGCAGCAACTGTTCCATCATTAGCACTCATAATAAAATAGTACCACTAACTAGATTTCTTCCTGCCATATTCGTTCCTCTCAGCGCTCAAGTTCTAATGACATGCGATATCTCCCATTCTTTGTTTTTTTTTTAACTTTCAAGACATTCTCATAAAAAAAATAAAAGACTGCCTCCTCCTTTATGTTTCTCTTTCTTGTGGAACGTTAGGATGCCAGCCTTTCTCATATTTTACCAAATCTGCGGCATGAATTCGATTAAAGTGTTCTCTACTATTGTAGAACAGTTGTGGTCCTCTTCATTCATTGTCCTTATAAGTCCCTGAAATACACCGCAGCTTATTTAAACAGGCGAAACACCTCGCTTCACATATTTGTTAACGACGTTTGAGACTTACAAGCATTTCAGTACCTCCTTTGAAAGGTGGCACACCTAGCAAAGATCAATAAAGTTTGCATGCTATAAGTTTTCAGCGCAAACCAGCAGAAGTAAAGGTGAACTAGAGGAAGTGGATCCGAACTGCCATTTTCTGCGTTCAAAGCAGTGCTAACTGACCACGCCACTGCACCGACGCAGAGCATTGTTTCTTATTGTGGTATAATTTGTTGCCACAAAAGGCCCTTTTTTGTCTTTGTCTTTTGGTGGAACCAGCTACTTCTCGCTTGTAGTTTTAGGCCGTAGAGGAGGCGTAATCACGCGAATATAACCTATGCAGATAGCCACGCGACTTACGGGGACATAGGACAACTTCATACAATCTTTCTTCTTAGTAAAAATCAATTATTTTACTCTCTGTCTATGCTGACGCATTCAACAGTCTCCCCACTGCTTGATTCGCATCAAAATAAAAAAATACATCTTGATCACGGCTTATAAGTGAATGGCAGTGCAGCCTAGCATCAGGAATCCGCACTCAAGAAACTGTCATGACGCACCGCAGTTCGCTCGCGAGAACAGCGTGTGGTGGCGACACCTGTACTACATTTTTAAACCTTTATTGCCTTATGAAAGCTCTGTTTTCAGTTAAAGTAGCCTCTTTTTTGTTGAAAGCGGTAGTCTAAATACAGGCCAATTATAGCCTGTCCTCGATGTCCCTTTAAGCGGGCTTGACACAAAAGGCCATGAACTCAGTGCCATCATGAGTTTGGGGCGCAGCTCTTACTGTCATCGCTTATTGGAAGAACGCGAACAATCACAGCGTATTCTAACTTACAGCGCAGCCTACGATTCAGCATCAGTTTGAATGCCCATCTGAACTACTCCCTACAAATTGTCCCGAATGTCACCGTGCTGTTTTGTATCGAACCCGTGGAGGCGCCTAAGTTATTTACTTCTTGGATCTTTACGTACTAAGCTTTTTTCTTGCCTAGACGGCCACTGGTGAATATATTTACTACACTACGGCAACTGTTCCCGTCTTTCTTCTTTCACTTCCACCTTCCTCCCTTCCTTTACGGCGTGGTTTAGGTGTCCAATGAGAGGTGATACACTAATGGGGCCATATATTGTAGCTATTCTTCTCTTTCATCGTTCCGTTCTGATCATCTGCACATTTAATGCCATACCCGGAGCCGGCGGCAGATACACGGAATGACAAGCGGAATGAATGACAAGAGGAAACTATTCTTAAAAAGTACAGCCTGTGTTTGTACATCTAACCCTGATAATTGTGCGAAGCTTTTAAAAATGACGAACGGTATTGGTCATAAGTTGTAAAAACTGTATTGAAGCTTTCTGTCTTTTCCCTATTTCCTACTTCTGACACTACTGCGCGTCAGTTCCAAAAAAAAAATTCGTGTTTTTCAATTTCTCTCAGCTGATATTTATTTTGAAAGTGTTTCGTAACATTTTTATTTTTCCTTTATTTTTCAGCCTTGCTTTTGCTACCTCTGCTCCAAGCTCTCTGCCCACGTCTAGCTCCTGACGTCATCGTAAGCACTGACAAAAATAATTTTCCACCTCACATTCCTGCCAGTTGTATTGAGAGATCATTTTCCTGCAAAAACGTTTCGTTGAGAAGCTTAACCAGGTTTTGTATTCAAGTAAAAACTCTAGTTTTGATCGATTTATACCCCATTTGCTCCAAGCGTATTGCCACACATTAGAATATAAGTGTTGATGTAGTTAATCATCAAAACATGATTATTTGCCAGTTTCTGCATATACGTGTCCATTCCTGCTTTCCATCTATACCTTCCCAAAAATCTGCTGCGTTGGATTTTTCTCCCCTAGCTCTTTCAACACTTGGCAGGAAGGCGCAAAATTAATGGATACGAGAGTCCAAGGTCCTGTCTCCCCGACAGCATAAACCTTCAGGCTATCAAGAGCTCCTACTACCCTTATCATGGCGTACTCGCCCCAACTGTAACACGCACTTTCATATAAAGGGCACTTTATATGCTTACACGTCAAAAGCCATAGTCTAAACAATTCTAGCTATATATCTGCGCAGTATTAATCCACATGCGCCGCTGTAATATTATATGTTAACCGTGTCGTTAGCATGTTTATGGTATTGTTATTTTTAGGCGCGAACTATTGCTGCAATATTTTGAAGCAAATTTTCAAAACTGCGCCGGGCGTAATTATTCGTAAATGTATGCAGTATGACTCCTTATGGCAAAAAAGGAGAACGAAAGAAACGATAGTGTTTTTGGGAGGCAGATATTTCAAATAGTTTCCATCTTGGGCGAGCTTCAAAGCTGTACACTTCAGCATATCACAGTATTATAGTTCCCTCTGTCATGTCTACAATAAAATTCAAAGCTACAAGCAAGCATTATCAGGAACAATCTTCAATGTCTATGATATTGACCCAAAAATCAGCGCTTTGGGTCCACATCGTTACGCGCTCTATTCAAAACAAAACACAGTCACTATTCTCGGGCGTTAGGGCCAATCTACTTACCCTTGCGCCGGCGACGTCAGTGGTGTTTCTGTGAAGTTGTGCTGCAGTGAGGCCTTGACAATTAAGACCGCAGGATTTCGTGGAAACACTTCTCTTGTGATTGGGAGTCGGTAATGTTACGACTGATGTTCCAAGTCATCTAACAGCCACAGACCGTTCTAACGACCGGAATACTTTCGCATTCAGACGGGTTAGAACTAGCTGTTAACAACCGCTACCATCGCCGAGGAATATCGCACTGATACTGTCAAGTCAGGTCCTAAATCGGTGACCAAGGTTCCACCAGTGGCCCAGTGCAAGAGAGTACATTCCAAAAAATTGCACTTATGAAGCGCCTTACAGCTACATGTCTGTTGATACTGTACAAGCGCTTCAAGCACGAATGATGTTCAATGGCGCTTCATGTGTTCTCTGTAATTGGTGCCACAGCGCGGACATAACCTCGTAGAACTGCCCTGCTGAGCACTATGCCTGCACCTGTCATCCTATGCCAAATACATCCCCCTCCCCATATAACCTCGTGACTCTACAAATGTGACAGTTAAGCAAACCTTAACCTGCTCAGGAACCAGAGCAACCCATATTCCGAGCGACGTCTCCTAACCTCTTGCTCTTTACCTACGCTCCATACTTCCTTCTAATACATCAAGATAGCACCCACTGGCGAGATGAGCAGACTCGCTCTCCTCTCGCCGAACCACTACATGCACTACATTAAGAATAACCCCATCCACCCCCAACGCAAATACTGTAGGGAATACCTTACTTTCCAGGACTAATATTTCATTCGTTCTAGGACTGCCCAAACGCCTTAAGTACTTCTCCCAATCGTAAAACCTTGCCTCAAATCTCAGCTCGAAACCGCCCTATTTCATAGGCCACTCCACCATCTCAGCTTCTCTGGTCATACCAGGGCTCTAATGCCCTGGCATTAGACCGCCAGATACTGCGTTTCATTACTGACGTCTTATTTTCTCTGCGTTGCTTCTCTCTCTTTACTTCATCCTTCTCTTTTCTGTGATTTTAACTCGTCACTAATGATGATGATGATGTCCTCAGGCCTAATGGCACAATAACCGCGGCGTGGGATTGGCCAGGATGCATTGCTAACTACCAGCTCATCTGCACCTTTTGTTCTCCCATACACCACCAGAGGTTTCATCTTACTCCAGTGGTGTGTCATCCATTTTTGGCATAAATGGTGACCATTGCCAGATTTCTCTGCGCTGCACTTAGCCTCTCCTGTACAGTAGTTCTCACATTTTTTTTTATTTGGAAGCTCTTTTCACTGCTGTATAATGTGTTCCAAAAGTTCTTAATGCTCACTGATCCTCGTTCTGAGCTTCCTGCCATCTCGAAATGTGTACGGACATATCTATTATCAACAACCCATATTTTCTATTTGCTTCTCTCAAATTAATCCGATCTCCGCCGCGGCAGTCGAATTTCGATGGAGGAGGACCTAAGCCTTAATCGCAGAGGACAGCTGTGAATGCACTTTCAAGTTCCTGAAGGACTCAGGACTAAGTGCAAGGTTGTGAATTATCAGTGTGTGCCCTGTGTACCTTGCTAGTTATGGCCTACGGACACGTGGAAAAGTGATCTCCTTATCCTCCCTGCCTTTCCGTTCGTCTTTCTCGCTCTCTCTCGCAACTGAGACGAAATTCTGGAGGCCCGTGCACTGTGCGATTTAAATTCACGTTAAAGAACCCCAGGTAGTCGAAATTTTCGGCGTCCTCTGCTACGAAGTTTCTCATAGCCTGAGTCGCTTTAGGACGTTTAATCAACCTAAACCATCAAATTAAAAATCTCCACCTCACTCCTGAGACTACACTTCTTCAGTTTTCTTCGCCAAATTTTATTACGATGATGACAATGATTTTTATAGCCCAAAGGCAGCTTTGGCCAAAGTGCGCCATGGGACAGGATATATTTGTCTACACAAGGGGAGGTCAGACGTGTACACCCATTTCGCAAGCACCCCAGATAAGGCGCGCACCAAGCCAGGGGAGCTCTTTGGCTCATTACGTCACCGGTGGGTAACTGGCGGCCCTTGGGATCGAACGCTGCACGTCCCGCATCCGAGGCGGATGGTCAAACCGCTAAGCCATCCCTGCGGTGCATATAAATAGGGTGCCTCGATGCCAGCGCCGCCGGGGTGGAGACAACTTCAGCGGCGCCGCCATATTGAATCACACGGGATCAACCGCGCTAGCGTTTGTAACGGCGCCGTTCATGCTCTCGGCGCGCTTCAAAGTGCTTTAACTTGAATGGCCTTTTGCAGCGAGAGCTACACTGGGCTACCAGTCGAGCATTTCGCGGTACATGGGAGAAGTCAGTTGTGATTCAATATGGCGGCGTCGCTTAAGTTGTCTCCACCCGGTTCTGGGCGGCGCTGGCATCAATCCCTACATATAAAGATTCATTCCAGCAGCATAACGGAATAACGGTGCAACACATACGTGAGTAAAAACTGCATCACCAGCCTTTCCAAAACTACAAATCTTCAAGAAGAGGAAACCCTCATCGCTTACTGCAATCCCGATCAGCCTCTGTCGCTGAGGCTAAACAAGTAAAACGATCTAAGAGCGCGCAAAATACTGATCACATTAGCGCTATTCGGCCTCGGCAGTGTCCACGAGAAAGGCGACCGCCACAGCGTCGTGGTACCGCGCTCTTATGTTGCTCGCAGTGAACACTGCGCGGAGCAGTTGTGTTTTGTACCAGTGAAAAAGCATCAGGTAACTCTCTTGCACTGCGTGCCGTCCACGCGGCTGAAGAACTGACAGTGGACTGCATGCAGTCCTCCTTTACTCCTCTCCGTGATAGGGTCTGCTTCCCAATTCACACAATCCACATGAGTTATTTTAACCTAAAAATCCACTTTACTGCGCAACTTGCTTGTCAGCTACCGCTAAGTTAGTAGGAGGCTTGCCGTACGAGGGCTAGCTGGTCTAGCATCTGGTCTGATGGAGGCCAGGTACTCCACGAAGGAAGAAGAAGGTAGTGGTAATGGGGCGGCTGTGTGGCTAATGGGCCTTGAAAGAGATAGTGGGAGAGGTTAACAGTGTGTCCTGGGGAGTGCGGATATATAGGTGTGGCCCACTGACGGTGCAGGTATACCCTAGCTAGTGAGTAGAACGTGATAAGATAAATTTTTCGTAGCAGACGTTCAAACTTCAACGCACAGTTTCAATACCGTATACGCGCAGAATATACTATTTATTTTTAACTCATTAGCAGCCTGCACGCTGCCAGCACTGCACGCACAGCATAACTGGTTGTGATTCTTTACACAGGTATAACCAAACAGGAGTCCGCCTTCTGTGTCACGCTCACGTCTTAAAATCACGGCGCCCATTATGGCATCTACGTAAACGCTAACCTTAATATGTCTTAGAAATATTTCAATACAGGGATATAAACTTAATTTCTTTTCCAGAATGGCCCACGCTGGCATTTCACATAAGCTGTCAAAACTTTTTTAACACGTGCCATATTAAGCCAAAGAAGTTTTCATTCCACCTAGCGACTATTCAATTTATGTCCCCCAGACAGCAGCCCAACGAAGCCTCAAGATGCACCGCTAGCAAACCTGCCGGCGATTGTGGTTTACTTTCACGCACATCAGAACCCGGCCACAATTAGCCTGTTTTTGCTTGCTCTTAATCAAAATTCGTTACCTCGCAAGTGTATATATAGTATATACCACCTTCAGTCACGGTGTGCACAATTGTGTATGCAACTTGTTTTAACGTGACAGAGTTCAAGACCCCCTTACGCAGATATATATATATATATATATATATATATATATATATATATATATATATATATATATATATATATATATATATATATATATATATATATATATATATATATATATATATATATATATATATATATATCTATATATATATATATATGGAAGCCAACAGTCACCGAAACCAAGGTGCATAGGGGAATGCTTTTTAATTTTTTTTAATTTTAATGCCAATCAATCGGTTTAAAGAAAATTACTTATAAAGCAGCAGAAAAAACAACCATGCCGCCAGTAGCATCCGAACCCACGACCTCCGAATACCGCGTCCGGTACTCTTACCAACTGAGCTACGGCGACGGCTGTCCAATCTGCTGCTTTCGCGGGTATTTATGTTTACTGGGTGTAAGCGAACCTTGAGAGTGTTTACCAGCGCCACCCTCGACCACAGCGGTGGACGTAGCACGTCCTGTAATACCGCGAGTGTGACGTAGAACGTCATCTAACGGCGAGGGCGGAAACTGTGCGAGAGCCCTCTTACGCTACCTATGGCAACAAGACTGCCAAAACCCGGACCCCCGGCAGTCTTGTTGCCATAGGTAGCATAAGAGGGCTCTCGCACAGATTCCGCCCTCGCCGTTAGATGACGTTCTACGTCACACTCGCGGTATTACAGGACGTGCTACGTCCACCGCTGTGGTCGAGGGTGAAGCTGGTGAACACTCTCAAGGTTCGCTTACACCCAGTAAACATAAATAGCCACGAAAGCAGCAGATTGGACAGCCGTCGCCGTAGCTCAGTTGGTAAGAGCACCGGACGCGGTATTCGGAGGTCGTGGGTTCGGATCCCACCGGCGGCATGGTTGTTCTTTCTGCTGCTTTATAAGTAATTTTCTTTAAACCGATTGATTGGCATTAAAAATCTAAAAAAATTGAAAAAAGCATTCCCCTATACACTTTGGTTTCGGTGACTGTTGGCTTCCTTAATATGTTTGTCAAACGAGCCCCTCATTTCATTTACCATATATATATATATATATATATATATATATATATATATATATATATATATATATATATATGCTCAAATAAAATGTTGTTGCCGGCGTTGTCAGTTGTCCGGTCCCTTGTCAGGACTCCGGTTGCCTTTGCTGTCCTGCACGCGCGGTCAATCAGCCGTACGTAGCTGGTCTCTCGCGTCGTAGTTGGACGGCGCAGCCTATCACTCCTCCGGAGTGGCGCTCGGAATCACCGCGACTGCCAGTGGTACACTGGCAGCCCCGTGTAATGTGATAGAGAGTCGGTGTATCACCACGCCAAGGACAGGTGTCCCTGTATGCCGTCGGGTGCATTTTGTTGTAGATTAACAGGCACGGGTACAAATTTGCAGCTGCCGGCAAAGTACCGACTGCTCCCTGTGTTGTTTTGTTATGTGGTGGCGGGTGCCTTCGCCTGCCTTCTTTGTAGTATCCCAATAGACAGTTTTAGCTGTGCGTACGCAAGTGCTTGCGTACGCAAAGCTCTACAGAGCTGCGTGCGTTACGCTGTAAGCTCCGAAGTATAGTTTTAGCTGGCCGTGCCGTAGCGTCCCTCAGGTGTACGCGTAAACAGTAGCGCCATCTAGTGACAAGACGTCAAAGCACATCAACTTTCGGTTGAAGGAAATTTCATCCGTGATTACTGATGAGTAGGGTGAGTGCATTGGGAGCCTTTTTTTTTGTTCCAAGAAGAAAAACTATGCAAACCGAAGAAAATGGAATAAATGACTAAAAGCTAGAAAACTGCTTTGCTAGGTGTCGTTGCTACGAGGAACACACACAGCATTTAGTTTGGCCTAGGAGCTTCGAAATCGCCAAATAATCTGGAAAACAGGGGCTTGTTATCGCTTATACCGCTACGTCTGGGCAAGAGTAGGCGAAATAAAAGCGAACCGCTACCATTTGAGCTAGCTATTGCGTCGGAGAATCCAGCGGCGACATGCATTTATTTCGAAGCGGGCGAGCAGGGCGCCGCCATCTTGTCAACGTTAACGTACGCAAGGCACGCAAGCGCCACAACGCCAAGTCCGCTGGCTAGCGTACGCACGCAAGACGCAGTGCTCGCGCATGCGCACTACCGTCCCCGCAAACTTTTTGCGTACGCTAAGCCGTTGCGTTCGCACAGCTAAAACTGTCGAATATCTCTCCGTACGTCCGAAGCGCGACTCTCTTGTCCACAACCCTTTGTCCTCAACGCCTTATCTTCCTCTTCAAACAAAAACTCATTCTGTTGTTGTTCCATCTTGAAAGAGGAGCCTTTGCTTCGCTTAGGGTGTCTTCTCTTGGCACTGATGGATTCTTGGTTATTATTTGAAGAAAACATTGTCCAAGTTAGTTGCGTTATGTGGGAGTGGTGGCAAGTCTGGAGCTGTCACCTGAGCTGCAGTTTTATCCCTTTTCAGAGTTTTAAACTATTAAACATTTAGTTGGCTTGTGGTCATGACTTTTCTTTCCCTTCAGTCACGGGTTTTTTAACAACTGAGCTTTTGCCTTTATTTTTGCTTGTTCACTGTAGTCCTTTTGTCTTTGTCATATGGCCTGATATGCACCTGTTTAATACGGGTTCGTCTCTTATCGATATAAAAGTTGTTCAGCGCTCCGTCCTGTCGTCCTCCTTGTTTCTTGCGTTGCGTTCAGTCTTGCGCTGTGTCCTGCAAGCATGGAAACAAAGCAACTCGCGTAACAGCAATCGCTGCTTAGTATCCGTTTGTTTCTGTTTTATAGCAGCTGCTATTCCAGCAGAGGGAAGCCTGAGAAATTGCACATAAGAGAATTTATATTCAAAGGATAGGGCTACAAAAATAATCACGCCGCACTCATTCTCTTTCAGAGCGGGAAGGTGATTCCTTGTCGGTACCTCTGCGTCAAGATCAATTTCTTCGAACTGCCATCGATCATACTGGGCACAGAGAAGGATGGAGTCCTCTGCTCGGTAAGGCGCTGATGCACGGCCACTGCTTCGATTATTCATGCTGGTCATCCACAATGCAACTAGCGCTTTAAAAAAAATCTCCTTTGGTTGTCTTAAAATGTCTACTTTTCGACATAAAGCAGGCTATTTCAACCTAAACAAGCAGGAAACAATAAACAGAAGAAACGCAGTCAACAAACAAGCCGGAGACCACCAGCACAGATAGACAGCAGAGTCATATTTTCTGGGGGCAAGTGGCAATAGAACACACGGTATGGATACAAATCTTTTAGGCCTCCACGGCAACGACCGCCATGGCGCCTCATACAGTTGCATACAAATCGCTAGATTTTCTTTAGCACAGCCGTTTCATGATGGCTGGAACGTATTCCCGCTAGCAGAAAGGAGCAATAAAGCTATATGCTGCTGTCACCGCTACTCAGTTTTGGTTCATTTAGCCATGTTATTGTAAACACGCTGCCAGAGATGGATTATTGGTTACTCTTGGATGGGTAGGGGTTTGGTTTATGAGGCTTTGACGTCCCAAAGTGACTTGGGCTATGAGGGACGCCGTAGTGAAGGGGTCCGGAAATTTCGACCACCTGGGGTTTTTTAAGCATTGTTTTGCAATCAGTATGTCCCGTAATAAAATATGGTAACTATACATCGCAATAAATGAGCAGGAAAGCAAACGATAACAGAATTTGATCCCGGTTACCGTCTACAGAGGCTTTCTTTTTATGCCGCGAAATGTAGGGAACCGTGGAAAATAATTGTTGCGTTTAAGAGGCACTTTTTTCACAGCCAATAATCTTTCAAAAAATGATTAGCGCTTAAAATACTACGCTTTAGGAGCTTCTGTTTTCTTATTGTGAAAAATATAAACGTTCCATTGATGTAGTTTGCTATCGCGGGACGCGCCCTATGTGCCTGCATAAATAGACTATATTCACGCCGTAAGAAACTTACCTAAGCCCCCGCTTTTCTATGAGAATCTAGCTTGCGCGCACTAAGTGCCGGCTCTCGGCATGTCCTGGCGCTGCGCTTAGAGATCTTCCCAAGAAAAACATGAATCAGGAAGCAAAATATCTCCTACCACAAGTGCAACATGCGGGTATTTGCGTGAATTATTTCATGAAGTGGAAGTCGTTCCTGCATGCAATGCACGGCCACCACCAGTCTTCGAAACGAACCAAGCGCAATCCTCTGCCAGTACGGTTAATATAAATTGCGCTTGTCAAAGTACTTCGCGCTTATAAATTGCCTCCGAGACTCCTACTAGAAATGTGCAGAGTGGCCACAGCAGCAGAGTGTTGCGTTGTCAGTTCACACACAAAATCTTGTTCCCCTCTTTCACATTTCATTGAACAGGTAGCACGTGTTTCCGCTGAGAAAAACCCAGCTTGCTGCATTAATGGCTCCCCCTGAGGAGGCAAACGGAATTTAGGCCTAGCAGGCACCAGACATTGTGCTCAGTTTAATTCGAGTCAAGCCCCTTCGGATGTTTCGGATCTCAAATTAACTGCCTGCGTAGCTGCGCTACACAACCACAAAGTGCACAAAACATCAGTGAAAATTACAGTAGTGAAAGCGAAACCAAACAATCAAAACAATTCCTGTCCGTAGCATAGTCAACATGTCACTAGATGTCAATCCAGTTTGCTGTGTTCCCAGCATGCCTCGAGTGTCCATGGCGGATGAAGTGAGGAGCCGCCAGCTTTCCCTCTTGTGTACACTAAGGAACTCTATTGATTGTCCTAAGTGTAGAGAAAGAGTACAAAGGCGTCATCTTCCTTTTCTTGAGCATTGTTTATCTCGTGGCTCCGTAAAATTCCGCCCCTGATGCCATCGGACGCACCTGGGAGCGAAGTTCATGCGAAAGTCCGCATGTGGACTTTCCCCCATACCGTATAACCATCCACTCGCTTCGAACAATGACAGCGCATGAGAAATTCGACATTTCCTTTTGGTCAACTGTGGTATGTGTAAAAGCTGGCCTCCTTTACTCTGCGCGAAGGCACCCTTCGGCATAGATTAGAAGAAGTAAGGAAAGCGCCCCGCGGAAGGAAGAGGAGCGGTTAACGCGGATTGGAGCGGAAAAAGAAGAAACACTTAGTGTCTCACGCAGTTTCGGGAAAGTATGACGTGGTTTACGAAATAGGCAAAGTCTTGCTATCCCACGACGAGCTGTACCAATGGAAGCGAGGTATACCAAATGAAGTATTTATGTTCGTATCGCTAATCCGGGAATCATATTGGGATGTTATAAAACGAGCTTATAAAACGCACATTCAAACAATGTCTAACACAACCTAATACATACCTCAAAATTTGTTCTTCCAGTGGGGAGCGGGCAATAAAGAGCGATAAATGTCTGCAATGTCTCCAAGTCAGTGCTGCCTGCTGAAATCACCTTAACTGAGGCCACCGAAACGGTAAACTTTAAAAATCGATTTAGGCAAAAATGAAAAGGCACGCGGCTACCAAGCGTGTTGGAAATGATCAGGACGGGGTAAAAATGTTTCATTAGAGCACGAGGATATGGAAATGCCCTCGTAGTTCCCCGTACATAGAGAAGGAACCATGAACCGGACAGCGGACCTCTCTCGTGGGGTCGACTGTGTGTGGTCCAGCCCGCGACACTACCCACACAGGGTGCGAACTGGGCCGGCAGCCCGCTTGTTCACATCTTTTTCTGGAAATTGTTTTAAAATGGCGGGATGGCCTTGCATTCGGGCAGAAATAAAGTTCACTACTGGCTTCGTCTAGCTAGAGCAGAGGGACATGAGTATTCCGGGTACACACCTGGCACACTAAGTTGACTGTTAATTGCACTAATTAAATCGTTTAATTTCATACTTAAAGATATAGGCGATCAGGACTGCGTCTTGCTGCTTGATGCCGGTGCTTGCGAGCAACACGCGCATCTAACATTGCACTTAATTTTTTTCCTGCAGTTTGCCATGCAGTTGGTCGTACAAATGGTGTTCGGAGAAAAACTCGTCCGCCCTTTTTGCTGATACGTTCGCGAAAATAGCAGCCAAAGGCCCACGGTCCGCCTTCATAGAGAAAGTTCAGACATTCTCACCCATTACGGACCGCGAACCTGGCATGGACCTCGCGGAACAAATGTGGGACGTCACGTGATGCGTGGTCTGCGGGTCATAAGTGGTCTATGACCCGTCCTCGTGATACACATTTAACAGGAGCCGCGTCGAGTTGTCACAGGCAGGGATGAGATCGAGTAAACATCTCGCCCATCGCGTGCACCGATTCATTGCAGACAATACATCTTTGCTTTGCTTGCACGTGACGGCAGGCGTGGCGACAATAGGAGGGCCCTGTCGCTAGGGCACAAAAAAAAAACATTCCGGCCAACTAGTTCTTGGTTTCTGAGCTTGCTTAGCCCTTGCTTAGGTACACGTCGGTCTCCAAGCACGCCGAAACCATGCACTGTTCACGTGCTGTTCGCTGTTCGTGTGATTGAGCCTCAACAGAAAGCTTTACCACATATACGGAAGTTTTAAAAATGTTTTTATTTTTCGTGCAGTGGAGCGGGTGAGTAGAATTTGATATCTTGGCCTTCAGATGAAACGGAAATTTTCTGATGTCCCTTGAAGTCCGTAATAATGAAGTTGTACATAGCCATAATATTATTTTATTTTAGTTGCCGTCTAGCCATGCACTAATGCGTAATTTTATTTTTTTTTCACTTCTTTTGCATGACCACAACATAGGTTCCATACTCTTATGCAATCTAATCAATCAGCGTATATTTTGTGCAGTTTTTTTTTTACATGCATGGTGCCGACTCAACTCTACTTTTAGTTTCGGCATCAAAGGCCACATGCTGTTTGTTTGGGAAAAAAATAAACGAGACAACATTTTTCGATTTATCTCTTTCTGATTTGGTATACTCAAGATACATTCGTCATGTTCTTTGATATTACATGCAATTTTGTCTTCCCATGCGCATTGAATTCGCACTCGGAGTATTCAATATTCACATACTCCTGCCTTTTCTCGTTGCAGACGCTCCTGCTGCGCCGACGTGGAGTGTGCAAAAACGGGGGTTGCATTCCCTTCGGAACCGAAGAGGAGATTAAGCCCAAGGGAACCTTCGGCAAGGTCATCTTAGCCATCGACAAGTTCACTTCGGGCTCCTTCAGGAAGAAGGCACCTGAACCGGGTACCCCGTTCGGACCCATCGTGACCACGGCCACCTCCATCATTGGCGGCGGCTCAGGGCCGACCGCGGAAGGAACATCTGAAACAGCGAGTAACCCCATCACAAGCGCAGCGGCGGGTGTTTTGGCTGGAAAAGTGAGTTCTGCGTTCCAGAAACTGTTCTCGGGTAAGCGCTCGGGAGACAGAAAGAGCGAATCTCCTGGCACTGGCTCCGACTCGAACAACCCCGATCAGCAATCTAATGGAAATGCAGTCACCAGTAGTGGCAGGACAGTAACCCTTGAATTCCCACCAAGTGTGCCACCTTCCACCTCGAACAACCTTGAGAAGCAACCGAATGAAAATCCAGCCCCCAACAGTGACAGGACAGTAACATTTGACTCTCCACCAATAGTGCCGCCTTCCACAAAAGACAGCAATATGGCGGAGGTGAACAGCCGAACAAGCAGCGGTGGCAAAGTAGACCTTGCACCAAACACGCACGAATTCAAATCGAGTTCTAGCTCTGTACATAGGCTTGTTCCCAGCTCCAGCCCTGGTTCCACAGGAGGAACACTACCAGTATCTTCGACATCTCCTTCTGTAGGAGTTGAGTCGTCGCAGGAAAATCCAGAAGCAGCAGGTTCCACAACGGTGTCACAGGGTAGAGGCACAAGTGGAGGCGCCGTGTCAAGCAACACACAAAGAGGTTCCGGGGCAAGCGAGTCACATGCAGATCACAGAAGACCCTCCTTATTAGGTAGCCTTGCGTCTTCTGCCAGAACTGGGGCAAGGTCAGCGACGAGAATTTTTTCCAGATTTCGGCGCAGCTACACGGTATGAGCACTTCTGCGCGCAGTATACACATCTTAAAAATAAAGCATGTAAAGAGAAGGTGTTTTGCTCTTCATAAAGCTACCGGGCCATTAATTTGCTGCTGTTCACACTTTCCTCGATACACGATTTCTAACAACGAATGTTGCATCATAGTTGAGCAGCAGTGCTCTACAATTTCCTGATACTGCAGTTTCGAACAACGCAGTCAATGATACGAGTGCAGAAATGATGGTATTTATACCCATGTATACAGTCAAGTTAAAAACACGTTCGCAAAAAAACGAAAACTTATTTCTTGATGTCGCGGCATATGGCGCAGATTCATCAATAGGGGACATCACTGCCCGGGAAAGTAAGATATGTGGTGCAGACAAAAGGCTATAAGTCTACTGTTTATTGCAAGAACCACAAACCTCCATTAGATATCTCCAAGAAGCGCTAAAATCATTCTTAGACTAAATAAAAGTACTTGGCTTGCATACCGATAAAACGGTAATTTTCAAGAACGGTTTTCCTCGCACCCATCTAATGTTCCTTACACATGCTATTCAACCAGCTCTATATCTTTCAAGGTAACCACTCACTAATTCACGTATATTCCACTAATCATCATCATCATCAGCCTGACTCCACCTACTGCAGGGCAAAGGCTCCTCCCATGTCTCTCCAACTAATCCTGTCCTCTGCCAGCTGCGCCCATTGTATGCCCTCAAACTTCTTATCTCATCCGCCCACTGAACTTTCTGTCACACCCTGCTAGGCTTGCCTTCTCTTGTAATCAACTCCGTTACCTTTAAGGATCAGCAGTTATCTTGCCTTCGCTTGACAAGCCCTGCCCAAGCCCATTTCTTCCTCGTGGTTTCGAATAGGATGTCATTAACACACATTTCTTCCCTCACCCACTCTGCCCGCTTGCGGTCTCTTAACGTTACACCTATCATTTTTCTTTCCATGGCTTGCTGCGTTGTCCTTAACTTAAGCTGAACCCTTTTCATTAGCCTCCACGTTTCTGCCCCGTAGATGAATACTGGTAAGATACAGCTGTTGTATACTTTTCTCTTGAAGGATATTGGTAAACTGCCATTCATGATCTGAGAGAACCTGCCATGTGCACTCCAACGCATTATTATTCTTCTAGTTATTGCCCTCTCATGATCCGTATCAGTGGTCAATACCTGTCCTAAGTAGACGTATTCCTTTACCACTTCCAGCACCTCGTTGCCAATTGTGAACTGCTGTTCCCTTGCTAAACCGTTGAACATTACTTTGGTTTTCTGCATGTTTATTTTTAGGCCCTCCGTTCTGCTCTGCCTGTCAAACTGATTGATCATGTTTTGCAATTCATTCCTTTCATTCATTCATTTCACTTTATTTTTCCAGAATGCAAGTTACATCCTAGAGAGATGCCAGGGCTAAAGGCTGCTAAAAAGCAGCTTGACGGGCCCCAAGCACCTCTAAAATGGCAGTACACGACAAACGCACTTCAAGCAAAAAAATGTTTACAAATATATATAGATTAGAACACAAAAAACAACGAAGCAAGTGACATATAGATTCAATGCAATGAAAACAATGAGCATGTATGTTCACTAACAGTAGTTTACAGACGCATGAAAACAAAGAGAGGACCCGAGAAAGATAAAGAGAAAAAAAAACACTCAATAGGCATGCATAGAACCGGTAGGCAACAAAGGCACATAAAATGCAACCCGACTATATATTAAAGGAATAGATTTTTAACTCGCTTGGCTTAACACTAGCCAAAACTTTCTACTTATTAAGAGTGCTCGGTAAATTGTATTCAAGAGTTTGTAGTTTATAATTATTTCGAAAATATGGAATAAACCAGAGATCTGCGTTTCGGGTGTAGAGCCGATTCGAAGCGTCCTTAAATGTGTAGTATGTATTAAGAAATTTCTGCAAGCAGGAGAAGAATGGTAGAAGAACCTCAGAGTGCGAAAAACATACATATCTTCAAAACGGATTATGTTATAATTTCTAAAAGCAGTTTGCGTTGGAGGAAGATAAGGAAAGTTTGCAATGTAGCGGATCATTTTCTTCTGCAGAACCTGTATTTTTATCACATTTGTTTTTGTGGTGGTTGCCCAAACAGAGTTACAATAATTCAAAACGGAGCCGAAAAGAGCATGATAAATTTGAATTTTCACGTGAGTTGGAAGGAGCCATCGACATCGTGATGGAACACCTGCTACTCAAGAGAGCTTTTTACAAATATTTTCCACATGCCGGTCCCAGATGAGATGCGACGAGAAAGTAACTCCAAGGATTTTGTGGCTGTCAACAATTTGAATTTCTTGACCTGCGTATTTAGGAGCGCGTTGTAGTTCGACTGGCTTGTTCCTTGCACGGAAAATTATTACCTTAGTTTTTGTAGGGCTTATTTGGAGGCAATAAAAAGAGGACAAGTTCTCTAGTTTCTTAAGGATTACGTTGCACTCTTCAATTAACTTGTTTATGTCGTGACCAGAGATTAGTATACTGCTATCATCGGCGTATATAATAAATTTCGTTTTGTCATAAATATGCACAATATCATTTACATAGATGTTAAAAAGCATCGGGCCCAGAATGCTGCCTTGAGGCACACCCTTTTGTACCTCCAGAAAAGAAGACGACTGATAGTTGTCGATATAAACAGATTGTTTTCGATTTTGCAGGTATAATTTCACGAGGTCTAAAGGTGTTCCATGAACTCCATTTTGAGAAAGTTTATGAGTTAAAATCTCCTGAGTGACTCAGCAAGGCAATGTCATCAGCGAATCGCAGATTATTTAGGTATCCTGCATTAACTCCTATCCCTAAATGTTCCCAATTCAGGCCTCGGAATACCTGCTGTAAACAGGCGGTGAATAGCATTGGCGAGATTATGTCTCCCTGCCTGACGTCCTTCCTTATTGGAATTTTATTGCTGACTTTATGCAGGACTATGGTAGATGTGCAGTTGCTACAGAAATCTTCCAGCGTTTTCACTAAGTGCAGCTTTATTACTCATAATTTTCGTCGCTGAAGTGTTTGGACACGTGGGAAGCTGGCTCGAAAGCCCTGAAAGCGGTAATGTGAAGCGCTGCATCGCAACCAGAGAAAGAAAATAGGTTAGTTTGCAGTTCCCATTACCACTCAATGACTTGAGCTAATAGAAAGCTGCCTCTTGATTACGCGCTTATGTAATCATTACAAGAACTCCTCTAATAGCCTCGACAGCCCTTGCGACTAAATTTGAAGCGGACCGAACGGAGCATTGTATAAAGAGACAGTAAAGCTATTAACTAAAGCGTCCAGTCCAATGCTTTTCCGCTGTGTTTAGAAATCTCCTTCCAACGCGTGCAAACATGCTGTATAAAGAGCAGCTGTACAGCGGACGGATAGTAGTAGCCCTTTGGCGCGGGAAAGCTGACCTTCCTCGAGAACCGGCTTGAATAAAATGCGAAGAGCTAATTACGAATTTGATAGCCAGGCTTCTAGCAGGTGCTAACAAAACGGCATATTCTCCTGCCTAACATTCAGTGCGTGCACATGGTTACTACCACAACGCCGCATTGCACTTCTACTGAAATGCGTTATATGTGCCGGAATTCATGAATTTTTCAAATCAGCCAAACTTGAAGACTATTGTTACTATTATCGTCTCTCTGATAACTTGAGCTGCTTAGCCTCTACGTCTTCACCTAATCTTCTGTTTCAGCGGACAAGCAACGAGGACTTTCATTTGCGTTTCATCATGCGCGGCGCAGAAACGAACAAAGAAGCATTTTCTCCGTGGCATATGTACGATGAAACACTCATGATCAAAAGCCGGTTGTTTCTCTAGCTGCTGTTTGTTAGCACCCCGCTTCCTCTAGAATGTACGGTTCTCATCAGAAATCCGCAGATCATTTGGAGACTCGCGAGCCCCACGTGTTTGATCACAGCCCAGAATTCACTAAAGGCTACGACTTCACAGCCTGTCGGTATCACACGACAGCGCTAGTAGGTTACTTAATCTCCATGTATGCGGAATTAGTCATTATCCACTTTACATTCATAGATCCCTGGGAGTTTTCATACCACTTCTGGCGCAATGGTGCAGAGGTTAAGCGATGCGCCACTGCCTTGCGATGGCAGGTGCTACCACCGGTCGGAGCTGTGATGTCCAGGTTGCTCTTCCCGAGAGACCAGTCATTAACTGCCACCCGCCATTGTGGTCAGCTTTTGCACAATCCGGTGGGCAGCTCTTGATGATGCCACAAGGTGACGTGACCTACGTGACCCACCTGGTTGCCTCTCCGGCGGTATTTCGCCCACACCGCCCACGAGTTCACGACGACGCCGGATTTTCCGCAGAACAGGAGCATTATAGCCACCGCGTTCAAACACGGTGACGCCCGCGCGGGCCAGTCTGCAAGCGTGACGGTGCAACCACCGTCGACATATCGGCCTGCCGGAGCAGTGGGGTCGTCGCGCCTTGCCAGCACTTGATTTCATTCACTCAAGCCAGAACTGAGAGCAGCACAATCGTGGAGCGCGGATGCGCTAGTCACGTGATTCTTTTGTATTTCGCGGGCTTTCTTTGGAGCTCAGAAAAAAGATACACGTGAGGTTTTCTTTATCACAAATAAATGTAATGGGGGTATCTGAAGGTGCCCTCCAACAATTCTATTCACGTCTGCTGTCTAACCTCAGTATTTACGCATTTAGAAAAATTATCTCAATTACTACCGAATTAATAGTAGTACAAAAATTTGCCTAGATGCTCAAGCCGGCTGGTAGCTGTAAGTGGTTTCCCTGGCCTACCCCAAATGTGTTAATTTTCAACCCTTGGCTGAAGCTAGCCTGGACATCCTGTATGTATACAGAGTATATCAACTGCTTCGTTGCTCGGGGGAAGGGAAATTAGTCATCGTCAGTTCTGGGAACGTCAATTTTGAGAACCCTGACGGGCGCATGTGTGTGTGTGTGTGTGTGTGTGTGTGTGTGTGTGTGTGTGTGTGTGTGTGTGTGTGTGTGTGTGTGTGTGTGTGTGTGTGTGTGTGTGTGTGTGTGTGTGTGTGTGTGTGTGTGTGTGTGTGTGTGTGTGTGTGTGTGTGTGTGTGTGTGTGTGTGTGTGTGTGTGTGTGTGTGTGTGTGTGTGTGTGTGTGTGTGTGTGTGTGTGTGTGTGTGTGTGTGTGTGTGTGTGTGTGTGTGTGTGTGTGTGTGTGTGTGTGTGTGTGTGTGTGTGTGTGTGTGTGTGTGTGTGTGTGTGTGTGTGTGTGTGTGTGTGTGTGTGTGTGTGTGTGTGTGTGTGTGTGTGTGTGTGTGTGTTGTGTGTGTGTGTGTGTGTGTGTGTGTGTGTGTGTGTGTGTGTGTGTGTGTGTGTGTGTGTGTGTGTGTGTGTGTGTGTGTGTGTGTGTGTGTGTGTGTGTCCGACCGGCTCGTTTTTGTACGTCATCATGAGATCATTTACTCACTAGGTTGATCTGTATTCTTCTAATCGCTGCGCATTAGCAACCACGTCTGAAAAAGAAAAGCTTTGTCAGCGTGTCAAGGAGAGGTTGCGCTGCAGAGGCTGCATGCTATCGGACAGCTAGCTGTTCTGGCGGTTGTGTTAGAGTGTGAGGGCTTCAGTTTCCCGATAGTGCGCAGGCGTTTGCATTTCAGCTGCTAGTCTTGGAGGTGCACGTGGGACAATACTATTGCAGTTCCAGCGTTTCAAAACACTTTAATGTGTGGAAGTGCCGCCTAGGGTTAAGAAGTCACGCCGCATTCTGTGAATTGTGGGAATGGCCCCGCCAATGCAACTCCAACACTCCACTGCCGAGAAGGTGGACATTGTGATCGCTTGTGTGAGCGCGCAAATGTACGCGGAGCTCACATCTCGACTGTATTGTGCCCAACATCCTGGTCGTTGTGTGCCGGCTCGTCCGACGTTCGTATAGATATTTGATCTATTTAAGCCTACTGGATCAGTTCATGTTCAGAAAAGGAAGAGACCAGGGATCGGAACCGACGATACTGTCGGACGTATCTGTCAGGCCAGAAATCAGAGAAATCGCCAACTCGTACGGCATCAGTTTGGAGGTCACTATCAAGAAACAGTTACAAACCCTATAGCATGTGTGTCTTCACCACGAACTGGCACCATTTACTTTCAGAAACGGGTCGTTTTTTGCAGCTGGTGCCTAATTAAATGTGTTGAAGACTCGGGAATACCTGTGCACAACGTTTTTTACAGACGAGGCCTAATTTTTCAGGAACTAATATAAACTTGCACAATGCCATATTGGCGCGACAGGAACCCACATTGGCTACGCCAGCACAAGCACCAAGTAAGATGGTCAGCAAATGTTTGGTGTGGCATTTATAACGGCCGTATTGTCGGTCCTTAACTTCGACGGAAACCTCACCGGGAAAAAGTACACAGACTGCGTCCTAAAAGGCGCCGCCTCTGAATTTGTCTCAGCGCTACCACTGGCAGGGTTGAAAAAAACATGTCGGTTTCAGCATGGCGGAGCACCACCGCATTTTTTTCGTTCCGCGATGCAATTCCTGGAGAGCCACCCCCCCCCCCCCCCCCACAACCAATGGATTGAGCGGGGGCGGGGGGAACAACAGCGTGGTCTCCACGATCGCCCTTTTTGTCAACACTGGGTACCTTCCTCTGGGGATACGTTAGGAACGAAGGTTTCAATACGGAGCCGGCGAGCCTCCAAGGCCTGAAGATGCGTATCAAGATAACAATTGAAAAGATTCCCAAATAGACGCTGATTTCTGCTGTGAATTCTATGAAAGACCGCATTTAACTGTGCATCGCAATGGAGGGCAAGCATTTTAAACACACAATGTGAAAATGGCTTATTTTCATCCCATGTACTAGGTCCTTCCTGGAGTGTCAGGGTAGTGTTGCAGCCAACTAAATCCATGATAGGTACAAATTTCGTTCATTCCTGTTTGTTATACAACTAGAAAGCTCTAAACATCTGCGGCCAAGGTATTCTAATTAAGTACTAGCACTTCTTACAGCACGGGACGCGACTGATCCAGCACACGGCAACCGTATTGAGCTAGCCGATACGGAGCACCTTAGTGGTAAAATTGCAACGTTTTCGGTTAGAATCTTTTCTTCGACAAAGTCGTTCTCATTTATTGTAGCTGACAAGCCGATACCGCGTAAAATAAATAGATGGTTGACAGAAATATTACATTGCATGCCGATATGCCGGCACCATTTAACGTTAAACAGTAATGTGCACACTGTCAGAGAAGAGTACCTTTATCCCTTTCACGAAGCAGGTGACGAAAATAGAAGATATTAAAAAAACTCTTTCTGGAGTTAACCAGATAGGCAGAGCGCGAGGTGTGCTTATCAGTGTTACCAAAAGCGAAGGCCGCGTAGCGAACTATGACTATAATTTTCCTTTCTCCGAGCGACGAAGCAGTCAAAAATGCGGCGGTACACAAATTTTTCTTCCACCCATGCCCAGAATAGCGCGCACAAAAAAAGCACAGAAAGGCTGGCGTCTCACGGGTCATGTAATAGCTTTTTTGGGAGGTTCGCGGAAAATCTGAGTGCAGAAGTAGGTAGCAGCAAAGAAAATAATAATGTAGATTGAGGCCTACAATATAGCCACCAAAAACATTAGGAACAAATATATAAAAATAAAGTTAACACCATAGCCAGTTGTATAAAATGCAAGTGGGTAGAAAAAGAGTGACATAATTACAAAGAGGATAGCAATTAAAGGAAGAATAAACAGGAATATATTTTCTGCTCGAGGCGAATCTCAGGGATCTCGAACATCAACTGTTCATTGATGGCTATGTCTGGTAGAGGTGCAAAAAAACTTAGAAAAAGTCGGGAGATATTCATACGCTGTTACATCAAGGAACAATGTGGCAAAGAATAAAATCAACTTGCAAAAACTTGTCTTGGTATCAGGAACAATTGCCGGTGTAATGGCACGGCTAAGAGTAGTCTATTTACATAATGGGGACAATGCGGTCAAGAAAACATGGGTCTAGTTAAAAGTCTCAAATGCGACATCACACAGTTAAGAGACGGGGGAGATGGATGACGACATCCAAGATTTGGATGGATGCATATAGTAACGGGAAGAATTATGAGCATAGTGACCTAGTTATCGTGAATAGAGCGCCTAAATCTGCGGAAGACGTTAGCAAAACACGGTTACAAGATTGATGGTTCAAAACCAGGACAAAGACGTAAAGATAAAAGGATTAAAAATTGGTAAAATGTAAAAGTCAATACATTTTTATTTAAAGAAAAATGGCTAATTTATAGATGATGACGTTAAACTTCACAGATTGGTTAGAAAAATGTAAAAAAAATGATATACCGAGCATGGTGGCACACGTCACCACCCAATTCCAAAGTGAATCCGCCTAACATTCATTCATCCATTCATCCATCCAAGGTGGTGGCACCTGGCGGATGCAGGACACCTATACAACATTCATATGAGCGCTACTTTTCCATTGCCCTAGGGACTGTTCGGTGGCCAAGTGTGGTCAAGTTCTCTCCGAACACGTGCCATGCGCTTCGCCTGAGGTCCGCCATCGCGCAAGCTGATTGCGTGACGGCCAGGTACTGTATCAGCACTCTGGCCAATGCTGCCTGGATTCAGGTGGGCTGTCATGACCTTTCTTAACACAAAGCATTCTGTTTGTCAATGCACAATGAAAACCAATGAAAATTCCGGCCGTGACCGATCACGAGCTATCAGCTACTGCTGCTTGGGTATTTATTCGGTATTCAAATTCAGTCAAGCATTCGTGTTTCGTGTAACTTAGGCAATATTCGAATCCCTCGATAGCTTTAAATTAACATCATCCTATTGAATGACGGCATAATTTTCATCCTTTCTCCACTACTGCTTGAAAGGAATGCAAATTATTTCGAATGGTCTTCATCTGCTGAAAAAGGCATCGAAAGGTGGAATTGTACGCCACTGTGCGAAAATTCAAAATGAGAAAGCAAACATAACACAAGAAATTTCACGAAGGGCAAAACAATATAAAGAGGTCCATGCCGGGGAAGCATATACTAAATACTTCAATAAGTCATTGAACAGGAAAGGAATTGAGACGATACTGTTACTAGAGCCGTCTGCCGCAATAAAGATAATATGGACAGAGAAAGTACCGTCTACGTCAGCTTTGCGCAAATCGCTCGAGTGGTGCACTAGACTCCCTTTTGTCTGTTTTTACAACGCGGTTGTGAATCGTGAGTGTGAGCTAGACTCGCAAAACAAAGTCAACACGAGCACTTCGTCGAGAAATCAGGGGCTGCTCTCTGATTTCAGTTTTTGTTACCTTGTACGCACAGCTCGAACGCTTCACACAAAGGTGACGCGGACTGTAAAGTGCATTATTGCTCCCTTTTTATAAATGCAGCTCGTCGTACAAAAAAATGAAAAGCAGGACATGAAACGAATTAAACTCAAGTACGGTGTGGTAGAATATTCATTCCTTAAACCTACTGTTGTTAGCCTTATTCGTGCCTCTCACAATTCAAACCCTAGACGATAGCACGTAAAATGAAGGCGCAAAACATAAAGCACGTCTTTTCACTGTAGCCTGCAGTGCTACACTGGCCGATTCACCAACAGCATTTGCGCTTGTGTAGATGCAAGAAAAGGCTCAGAATCTCAAACACAATTTACAAGAGTCAGAGGAGCGACTTGTCTCTACTCTGATGAAAACAGTATGTCGACACAAGCGACCAGGGCTTCCAGAAGCGCTTTTAAAGGGGTCTTTATATACGCGGTACAAACAAGGCGATCCCACATTTTACACATTGGATTGACGGAAGGATAACGGGCGTATAAAATTATGAATACGCGGCGGAACGTAAGGGTGCCGTCAGAGCTGGCAGGGGTGCTCTGGTCTCATGGCGCTGCCGACGCGACACCCGAATGCTTCCCAGAAGGGCTGCACATCCCGCAGCGCCATGTTGCAGCGCGATCGGGCCGAAGAGGCACGGCCGAGTCCGCTGGGCACAGCCTGTCCGCACAGCTGGAAGCAGTGCGCGGCGAAGAAGGCTCGCTCCTCGCCGCCCAGACGCTTGGAAATCTCGGACATCAGCGCAGATGCAGAGGAACCGCCGCCGCTAGCGTTGCGTGTCTTCTCGAAGGCGGCGTAGGCGATGCGCACTCCCATCTGGTTCATCAGCACCTGTGATAGGCGTCGTCGCAAGGATTTATTTGAAGAAGTGCTATCTAGCTTGGAAATGCACTATCATCTTTGCAGCAGACTGGTCTCCAAAAAGCACGTTCAGTGTCGCCGCAGGCTTGTATTGGAAAATCATGAACAGCGTCGCCGCAAACCTGTCTTAACCCTTTCACTACCGAAGACGAACTGGGGTCGTCCGCACAGTTTGTGAAGCTCTCCCCCGAAAACGAACTATAGGCACGTCGTCGTTAGTGCAGGTTCCCATCCCCTAAGGAAATACCAGCTTGGTACTCCCAATGCTTCTAATGTACGGTGCCGTCAACATATGGAGCTACAGAAAAATAGCTTGATGGGCTGTCAAATGGGGCTGAAAATAATTTGAATCCTGAAAACAGGCAACTGGATAGAGGTCTGCGGTGGTGACGGTGCCCTCGCGGACGGGTCTGCCAAAACAAATGGGGCTGAAAACAAAGGTGTACCGATGTTTCGATAGATTACGAAGCCGAAATACCTTTCTCTTCTCATAGTGACAGAGATGCCACGGAACTGTTGTGCATCTTTTCGAAGTCGGCGAATTCCGAAGACGACGACGCTTCGTCGAGCCCGCTGTGGACGATGGTCAACGTCGACAAGCATCCACCTTCGCCTCCACATTTTTCATTCAGAGGTGGAAAGAAGACTCGTTTGAACTTAAGACTTAACATACTAGAGGTTAGGACTGCTTGGAACGTTCAGCCTCGCAACCAAAATAATAAAGGATGAAAGCCAACAATTTCTTGACGAAGTTCATTCACTTTTTCTGCCTAAATGGGCATTACATATTGCGCCCATGATTTACGCGTAAAGAATCCACCAGAATTATCTGCCTGGACAGTGGTGAAACCTCAAGCATACCAGGAAGAACACTTCAGCGCAATTTTGGGTGACTATTATCTAGCGCGGACTCTGCCACTAAGCTGTCATCCAGCGAAGCGGACAATAACGGATCAGAAATTCTGAAAACACTGTAGTCATTCATATTCTAGCGATGGTCTCATGGCCACGCAGTGCTGAACTTGACGCTCTTATGCACCAGCCAGTTTACC
>JARKHS020016034.1:0-34230 GCA_030143305.2 Amblyomma americanum | reverse complement strand
TGTGCGAGTGTTTTTTTTTAAACTTTGTTCCGAGTAATCCGGCTGTGGAAATTTCAAAAGGGGATGTTTCGCGCTCAGTCGGCACAAAATTAACACAAATTTAAACACAATTTTTTAAAGTATATTCTTGTCAATGGAGGAAGCCTGGTGATTCTTTGGCGAATTCCGAGCGCTTGCGGGTGGGGCAGTGCTTTGCTGTTTGGAACGTCCCACCTGCGCTTTCGTTTGTTGGTGGCGCTTTGGGTTCTGCCTTGGGGGCACTGATATTGCAATATAGGGAACCAAAACGGACGCTATCTGATCTCTTCCTACCCAGCGGTCGTCAACGCTGGACATTCGAGATTTTCCGGGCCGCGGAGGAGCAGTAAGGTTTCTGGCGACAGCCCGTCTGGTTCAGCTGCGTATTCTGCCCGGGACACCTGCAACCGGGGTCACTGCACGGCGATAGACATCTTGGTTCTCACGGCCGGTCCACGCTTGGTTTATTGGATTCGAGACGGAGGACTCTGGTGCCGTTTGTAAACAACATTGTTACCGGAAGATCGACCATGCGGTACGGAGGCAGTTAGTGCCCGCCAAAACCGAGCAGGGGTGGCTCACCCCTTCAACTGTGCCTGCTCGCCTGCGCCTCGCCGATTCGGACTTCCCGGAAGACGTGTTCGGCTTG
This sequence comes from Amblyomma americanum, assembly GCA_030143305.2. Taxonomy (NCBI): domain Eukaryota; kingdom Metazoa; phylum Arthropoda; class Arachnida; order Ixodida; family Ixodidae; genus Amblyomma; species Amblyomma americanum. Next base: position 33,563 of record JARKHS020016034.1, on the reverse strand, counting down.
ACAGCGTGAGAACTGTCGTTCGGACGCGAAGACAACGCTCTCTCTAGTGGGGGCGATTGTCCAGCGGCACCCTCTCTCTCCGGCGAGACATGTGAGGGGGGCGTGTCCCTATGTGAAGTGGTGTGTGTGTGTGTGCGTGCGTGCGTGCGTGTGTGTGTGTGTGTATGTGTGTGTGTGTGTGCCTGCGTGTGTGTGTGTGTGTGTGTGTGCGTGCGTGCGACAGCGCAAGTTAGGCCGCGCCCAACCTGGGAAGACCTCCTCGAACCTGGGGAATATTAGGGACCCGACCCTTTTAAAACCGGACGACGAGTGCCATGAAGAGGAACCCTCGATCATCCTCAGACCTTCTCAGATCCTCCCACCTTCCCTCATCGCCCTCCAATGGGTTCCTAAATCTTGTAAAGAATGTAAAATAAACCCCCTGTACAGTTTCCTTCATAACCAAGTCCGACAACGTCATTCGTAGAATGGACCTGCGGCACTGAAAGAGTCAGCCCACTCAAGGACCTCTCATCTCCAACAACGTGTAGCAATGCTCTTTTCACTTGGGTTGTGTGTTCTAAGAATGATGTTATTTTTTGTAATGCAGTAGTTGTTTCAGTGATATTTGATAGAGTGATATTTGATGGCTGGTGTGTTTTCATTGCAGTCACTCTAAAGTGCATTTGGTGAAGCTAGAGAACTTGCCTTCATTTGGCATTTGTTTTCACTCACCCATGTAAAGTGATATTTGATACTCTGATATTTGATGGCGGTGGTTTCATTGCAGTCACTCTAAAGTTCATTTAATGAAGCTATAGAAGTTGCCTTCATTTGTCATTTGTTGTCACTGACCCAGGTAAAGCTAGGTCATTTTTTTAAACGTTGGCCAGAGACAGGGGCTTCCCTTGCTCGCTCTGCACTCTGTGTATTTACATTTTCTCTCGTGTGAATGATGAATTGCCAAATTATTCTTTGTTTTATCATGCTGCTTGTCACTTTTCATATTTCAGTCATTTTTCTGATGCTGGATTCTTGTATTTGTTTACATTATTCATAAGCTATGAATTTATTGATTGCATTTACTGCTTTGTAATTGTAAAGCACTGTTTTGCCTTACCCTTTTTTGGTCATTAGTAATACTCCCATTTTTTATGCTGACAATTGCAAACAAACATAAGTTGGATAAAATTGCTATGAGGCGTTATTTTGTAAACGAAATGTAACTGGGATAGATGTGAATGACAATCAAAGCTACTAACTTAGCGCAATGCTGCCTAAAATGTTCACATTAGAAAAAATACACAAACTTTTAGCACTTAAGTTAATGGACACACTTCCTAGTTGCGAATTGTGTGTGAAATTCTGTTGGTTCTGTTCGTTTTTTTATGGAAAGTTTTTGTTAAAGTCAGATAGATCCTTATCAGGCCCTGCAGACATAACTGACATCTGTGTTTTTCAGAGCTGTAAAACACCACTTCAGCAGCAAGTGTGCCAGCTTTTCAAGAACTGCGAGACAACATGGGCACTTTCAGTAGCCTTACAAACTGGCTTGTCTAAATCAGCTTCTCATTACCAGTGCCAAAATATTTGATGATGATTATGAATTTTTATGGTGCAAGGGCACCTCCATGGGGATAAAGAGCGCTATGGCACAAAATGTTTGTCTTCTCAAGATGGGGTCAAAGAACCATTTCCCAAGCATTTCACCATGAAAAAGCCGAGCATCAAGCAAGCGGAAAGCTTCCGCCCCTTGTATCAACAATTGGTACCAGGTGGAACTGGGGATCGAACCCTGCACATCCTGCACGCGGGCCGGATGCTCAAACCACTAGGCCGTAGCTGTGATAGACAAAAGTTTTAACTTTCTTGCACTTAACCCCGGTATTATGAGTAATTGTTTTTTAAACACGCCTTTGGCCAGGCATCTGTAGTAATGCAGATCATGCAGAAAACTCGTAGAGGAAGAAATATTGAGCTTGCGGCTTCAGATAAAATCCGAGGGGAATTCTTATATTTTAGAAATAAACTTGAATGCTGATAAGGCAAAGTGAGGTCTTATCAGGATATATATCAACCTCCTTGCTTTATGTGGTGGTCATGTTTATGATATCTTTGTTACATCCCGGATTGTAGAGTTTTTAGCATGTACCTTTCTTTGTAAGAATTGTGCGTAAAAAATTTTGTATTGAATGTCTTGTAAACATATGCGAAAATTAATCGCCTGGGTGTTCTTTTCGTCTTTTTTTTGTATTGTCCCTTCATTACCTATGATTCCAGTGAAATGTATAATGTTACCTTGCCCCTCTACTTTTTTTTTCGGTGTATAATTAGATGACCACGTGCATAGTTTACTTATTACCCCCCCCCCCCCTTATGCAATGCTCAAACCAGGGCCCTTAAGAGAAAATAAATGATGTTTTTATTGCTTGACCTCCTTTTGTATTTCACTGTAATTATGCGTCATGGTGTTTTGTTTTTGGAATTTTTTAAATAGCTCTCACACCTTCAGATGATGCTTAAGCATATGTAGCAATAAAATATTTCTATATGATTTTATTTCATTACTGCAGTACACTCTAGTTCAGCACTTATAATCTTTTGATAGGATGTGATGGTTTAGACACTTGTGTACCTAACGGTATTGAAATGAAAACAAGTGTCTCCAAGCTGATGATAACTTGCTTAAACGCTTAAATTTATAACCACAAGTCTGTCCATACTCCAGAATGCATCCTGGCATTGAATGAAACAACCTCGGCACAAGTACTGTGCTTTACTCAAGCACAGTTGATTCTGAGGCAGCCATAGAATATCCTCTTTTTTTACGCCTTGCAGCTGGCCCCTCCTTTCGGCCACATGTTGAACGGCCTTCAAGGGGTTTAATTAGATGATAAGACAAACTGTCATTCTAAGACACGTATTAGCCATAAATTTGACAAAAATCACCAAGTGATAAGACCACAGAATCTAGCAATACCTGTTGAGAACAAATTGCAAATTATTATTTTTTACCCGGGCCATAAACAAGTGTAAGCATGTGGCTTTCAATGATACCAGCCAAAATCACGATTATATACTGGCACTGTTGTTATATGTCAGTCAGTTTTTTTGTCATTTGTAGTTTTTTGACGACCTCTGGCCACGGTCCTTCACTGAGCCTGTTTAAATAACGAACCAAGTGCATACCTCGCAGGTTTGTTGACGAAGACCATTCGAGTGATAAACGCCCTATCACTCTCTCATTGCACACTAGCAAAAAATCTGGGGCGAGGGGGGGGGGGGCTGACGCTAACCCAGGTAAATCATGTTATATTTTTGTCAGTAAGAAACGCCACTTCACTTGTTCACTGGTCAGCACGGAAAGCTTAATAAGCACGAAAAAAACTCCCTGCCGTATTTCGCGACGCTGTCAGGCGAGAAATGAGAGGACCGTTAAGCTGAACGAATAAATAGTTCCATCCAAACAATTTAACACCGGATTTAAATAAGCGTCCGACATAACGAAATGCCGCACGTACGATACCTAAGCGCCTAAAAATTTTTTATATCGTTTATGCGGTTAAAATAAAATAAACTCTGGCAGTACAGAAAGCTGGCACACACCAAAGTGCAGGGCACAGCTGCAGATATAACGCGAACGAGAACCGCAGCACACAGTGCATTGGCACTCGCCCATGCAATCCTGCCTTTGAAGCCTGTTAAACTCGGCTTCTGTAAGACTACCTTTCTGTGAATGTTCAAATACGCACGTTATTTGCGGTTATTTTCTTCTGTAAATGTTTGCAAGAGGCGCAGCGCTTGCACGCCCGCCAAGGCGAGCTTCGGGAGCCTCGGCACAAAATGGCGGATGGCGGATGGCGCCGCTGCTAAATTTGGATGGCTGTTGGCCCCGCCTCTCCGCCGAACTCTCCCGAAGGGAATATACGGCTCTGACCGTGAAGATCAGCTCCGCATCTATAAAATATCGCAAATTTAATCTATTGCCGCAACCAAAGCGGCAGTATAGCGGGTTCGCATTAAAAAACTGGATAAGCACGAAATATTGTGCGAAAGCATGGCTCTCTAGCAGGTGGACACCACCACCACGTATCTCAAAGGGCGAAGTGACGTGTACACTGACCCAGGGAGCCAGTTATGCGCCTTTTGCTATCCTCAAAATCAAGAATGTCTAAAACTTGTCTTTAGAAATGGGAGGGCGCATAACTGCATCAATTTGTGGGTGGTAGCCATCGCCTGAGCATGGCGTATGTGTCCATTGAAGTTCACTGACCCAATTACACTTGCTTCGCAGAGGCTTCACACACCTACAAAGACAAACACCTCTGAATCCTGGGAGAAAAGGGCGGAGGGGGAGTTTGGCTTGGACGGCGTTTGGCGGGAAGACCAGATAATGTGCGCATTACGATTTGATAGAGATTTTGGTGTTTCCTTTGCTGAATTTCCTTTCGGAAAGTGTTGCTGGGGCAGTGTAAGTTAAACGGCGGGCGCACAACTCAGTGGACCAACTGTTATTAGATTTTTCTTTTAGTGACCTGTAGTGCGAGGCCACAATACTAGGTTTCGCTCCGTGACTCTAGAGACGCCCCATTTAGCAATAAATCGCTACAGCCCCCAACAGTGGAACCCGCCGCGGTAGCTCAGTGGTTAGAGTGCTCGGCTACTGATCCGGAGTTCCTGGGTTCGAACCCGACCGCGGCGGCTGCGTTTTTATGGAGGAAAAACGCTAAGGCGCCCCTGTGCTGTGCAATGTCAGTGCACGTTAAAGAACCCCAGGTGGTCGAAATTATTCCGGAGCCCACCAGTACGGCACCTCTCCCCTTCTTCTTTCACCCCCTCCTTTATCCCTTCCCTTATGGCGCGGTTCAGGCGTAAAACGACATATGAGACAGGTGCTGTGCCATTTCCTTTCCCCCAAAACCAATTATTAATATTAACACAAAAGCGGCGTGGAAGACGATTTCATCACAATCAACAGGGTACATCTGTCTGGGACGTCCAACGATGAACTTCAGGGGTGCATTAAGGCGATTTCGGCGATTTTTGGATTTTTGAACTGTGCGCTGGGCTAAACAGCTTTTCATCTCGAGCTGGCCTGCTTCAGAAGACCGGTTGCTCATTATGGCCTAGCGCACCCTTTAGTAAAGCAAGGCAAAATTGTCGACGGCCACTTTGAAGCTGAATTGCTACTGCGGTGCAATAAATTAAGAAATATGAAATGCTTATGAGAGCATGCGACCGTTGTAGTTCTTTGTACGCATGGAAACTTGAAAATTATAAATATTAGTTGCATTACTTTTCGAAAGTAATTGAATTAAAATTACGTGATTTCTTGGGAATTAATCAGCAATGTCATTTAAATAAAAAGTAGCACTGCGCGAAAAAGACAAGGACAGGAGACATATGAATTAAAACGACTCTACGGGCGCAGTGGTCGTGGAGTCGTTTGCGTTCCTGTGTCTCCTGCCCTTGCCTTATTCGACCAGTCCTAGCTTCTAATGAAATGACCCAACAAACGGGCTAGAACATTCTACTACAGCGTGATTACTTTAGAATACTACTGTGTCGGAGCCACCGAACACGCCCTACACCGGGCCTGATGGTTACCCGTACTTCATTCTCCCTTTCCCCTTTAACACCCCTCCCCTATTCACTAGAGGCACAGTTATGCTGCAGCTGCTGCGGGCGGTAGCTCAAAGGTTAGAGCGCTCGGCTGCTGAGCCTGAGGCGCGGGTTCAAACTCGGCAGCGGCGGCCGCGCTTCCATGGAGGGATAGCCCTGTGCCTTGTGGTGTCTCCCGCGTACCCATTTAATACGGACCAAATTCTGCCTCTTGGATTCTGATTAGTGCGGCTCGATCGGTCAGGAAGTCTTTGATATAGTTGAAAGTGTTGCGGCCACAGTTGGTTTCATTGAGGTGTGTCAGTATGACGCTTTGTTTGATGTTGTCGAAGGCTCCTTTCGAGTCCAAGGACAGGACGACCTTGTCATTATGTGGGTGTTCGACTGGTTGTATTTTGTATCTGTGGAGTTGGAGGAGTGCGTCCTGTGCCGACCTATGTAAGCGAAAGCCGAACATACTGTCTGGAAATGTGTTTCCTTGTTCCAAGTATTTGGAGAGCCTATCTTGCTCTATGATTTCCATCAGATTGCCCACACACTAGGTGATCGAGTTAGGCCTCAAGTTGACTGTGATGATTTCCTTTCCCGCCTTGGGGATGAAGGTTACTAGGGCTGTTTTCCAATCAAGGGGGAGCGGGTTCTCGCCCTTCCATATAGTGTTGATGTGTTTCAGAAGGGCCTCATACGCCTGGTCAGGGAGATTGGCCAGCAGCTTAACTGTGACCTTACCCCGTCCAGGCGCAGTGCCTCTCCTCAATTTGGTCATGGCTGCCTTGAGATAAAATAATTGAAACGGTTGGTCCAACTCAGAATTATATTTGCGTGCGTAAAGATACTCCTGACCGTGAGGGTCCTGTTTGCAGCAGAGATACTTGTCTCTGAGTGTCTCTGCAAGTTGTGTTGTGCTGCCCTTGAAATTATGGAGTGGTCGTTGTAAGTGGCGCTGTGTTTCGCCCCGGGTCTGCGCGGGGTTTTTAAGGCTGCGGAAAAGCCTCCAAGTGTTCTTGCCGGACATGTGTCTGGCAGCCGTATTACAGCGATCTATCCAGTTGGTGTCAGCAAGCTGGGAGGCATACTGAGCTGCTTTGTGAGTGAGATCTAGGATGCGCTTTTTGAGTATTCTTTTATGTTTCTGTCGTTCGTTGCAGACGCCTAATCGTTATCGCGACAAAACAACGAGCGGCGCAGTGCCAGTCATCTAGAGATCCGGTGGGAAAAGCGGCTGCGAACACGGCGGCAAAGTTCAATGATTTGGCAAGATACGTATCACTATGGCATCGCTTTTAAGACCCTGGCGCTGGGCACGTAACCCCAGTTCTTCCCATGGCGGCAAAGCATATACGCCTGAGTATCTCCTGCGCTCGATCATGGAACCCGACCGTTCGTAGCTCAGTTTGTAACATTTTCAAGAAAGAAATTACAGGTGCACTTATCTCCTAACGTGTGGAAAGGCGAAAGCATTTTGAGTTTTGTTGCCTCTTCTGTTCATTATTAATTAATAACTCATTATAATTAATTGAACTGGTTTAGTGTTCAGCCATTAATTTATTGCCGATTAATTAACAATGAATAAATAACTACACTAGATTAATTTGTTCAATTATATAGCCAATTAGATATTCATTGATTAGGTTTGTTAATTATTAACAATTTAATTCATTGTTTTTTGTTCAATTCTATAGGGACTACTAGCAATTCACCAATTTCATCAATTATTTGGAGTAATTACCGAAAGTAATTGTTTTATTTGGTTTTTGATCATTTAAACTTTCCATACAATCAATAAATTATTACAGATCATAATTACACTCTTACTGGATGGTCGACAGTTGATGAGGACGCGCTCTGTCCACGCTTTCGGGTCAACAACCCATGTAGACGCATTTCTTCCAAGCCACTCATAAGGCAAGAATTGCTTTCGCATTAATACAGGTTCATTTGGTTCCAATGCCGCATTTGTCTGACCAAAAGCATTTTAGCATAGGCGCCTGTAAACCAGGCAAACGATTTCATCTGCTATCACTTCTTCTGCGATTCCTACCACGCATTCCTTATTATCGTAAAACGTTCTCTGCGCACGAATCTGAAGACCTTGAGCAGCGCAATAAAGGTGTCGATTTTTTTTGTGCGTGTGTGTGCACGTGCAGTAGTTTCTGAAAGTTTTTTCTAGGAACGTTTTCATGTATATATGCATGGCAGTCTCAACTTCTATTTTGTGACAACTGGGCCTCTAAAAAAACAATAAATAGGTTTATAACAGAGAACTATGCTTTGTGAACACGCTGACATAAAAATTTGTGCAGCTTTCGCCTAAATGTTTATTGCCTTGGAGGTGACTTCATCATTGAGATTACTGAGCAATTATACCATTTTGCTCTGCCCCTGTGAAATCAGCATAAAATGTTACATATCTATGCCAATTTTTGTTGCATTGCTTTCTGTGCATAAATAACCAATATGGTTTCGATTGCCGTGTGCTCCATAACACAAGGCCTACAGGGCGTCAACGGTGTAAGAGACAATCTCAGGCGGGTCGTCTTAATCTATTTCCCTGCGGGCTGTAGGGGGCGTGGCCTATGCAGCCGGTTGTTTCATAGGAACTGCTCAACACATGTGCAGCTTAAAACATAGATTGTGCCTCATTATAGGGACTGAGCCTGAACTGGCCTCAGAATTCAGAGTTATTTCCGTCGCTCTAAAACCGACAAATTCCGAGGCACGTTTACCACATAATTAGCAGACACTCACACGCACAAAATACAATTCCCCAATAGATTTGGTTTGAAGTGACCTGAGAATACCTAAATAAGCTCTTAATTGCAATCAAAGTGTAGGAATTAGAACTAAGACAGCATTGCAGAGGCCAACAGGAAATAATTTATCGTCCAGTCGTTAGGCAATTGCTCATAGCTTGATCACCTTTCGGATGAGCGACTTCGCGTTGAATATCTTCGCCTCAGAACGATCTGTCAGCTTAACAGCAAAATTTGCTTATATGGTACTGCAAAACTTACTTGAAAGCGGTCAAAAACTTTTGGCGGCGTTGAGTCATTGAACACGAGTAGCTCGGTCTTTCGGAAGAGTTCTGGCAGTGCTCTCTACCACTTTCACTAAACAGTTGCTTAATTTTTTTTATTTCGCTAAGATAACTTGAGCTACTCACACAGTACAGCAAATCGTGGACAAAAAAGCTTGAACAGAGTTTTTTGGTTTTTCACTGCCCTCTAATTATCTAAGCATGTGGTTTCTCCAGGGGATGTTTATTGAAGTGATGGCTTCAGGAGACGTGGTTATGGCTGGTCATGGTCGTCAGTTACAGACGACCAGGGAGCTTCAAGCAATAAAGGAGTAGGTAAATTCTTGACGCCCCTATTACACAATAGTGGCAATAAATGCGTTAGCACTCCGTCTGTATCTGTGTCATGCAAGGAGCCGCATTTTCTAAAGAACCGCATGGCACGTGCGCCTTTGTTATTCTGCTGGCTTTGTAAAGATTGTTCTTTTTTTCCGGCTGCGGTTGGTTGGTTGTGAAACTTTATTTCCAGCGGATATAGAGGAGCGACACGAAGTCGCCCCCCGCTTAAACGGCGGCCGCTATCCCTTGGGCAGCGGCGGCGTCTTCAGCCAGCTGGAGGAGCTTGATCTGTATCCCCGGGTCGGGGCTGAGCAATAGAGCCTCCCAATGAGCAGAGTCGGTAATGAAGTGACTCGCGGGTAGGGACTGCGGGCAGTTCCAGATCATATGATTTAGATCGGCTTTCGCATCACAATTTTTGCATTTGTTTGAGTAGAGTCCTTCCGAATAGAAGCTACACAATTGGGGATTTGGATAGGTGTTAGTTTGAAGTTTACGCCAGGCTTTGGCCTGTTGCTTGGAGAGCGTTTTATCTTCTGGGGGGAATCTGAGTCTTGCAAGCCTGTAGTGCTGCAGGATTTCTCTGTAAGAAAACAACCTGTCCTTGCCAGAGTATAGGGCGGGTGGGCTGCACGACCCAGCTCGGCGGGACAGTTCTCGAGCTAGGTTATGAGCCGCCTCATTACCAGCAAGGGAAGCATGAGCAGGCGTCCAGATTAGGCGAATGCGCCGCGTGGGCTGATACTTTAGCAGAATCCGTGCTGCGTGTGGGGATATTCTTCCAAATGTGTAGTTACGTATAGCCAATTTTGAGTCGCTGACAATGGTTTCTGCCGAGGATCCCACAATGGCTAGAGCGATGGCTGTTTCTTCTCCAACATGTGTGTGCTGAGTGCGTATAGTGCCCCCAGTTATGAGTGTACCACGTTCCGTGGTGACCACAGCTACCATCTTGTCAGCCGAAGAATCTGCCGCATCTACATATACCACAGAGGTATCATTAATAAAGCGTTTGCCTAATGATTTGGCTCTCTCTGCACGACGTTCAGCGTGGAAATCTGGGTGCATGTTCCGAGGTAGTGGAGGAATGACCAGAAGCTGGCGTATATGTTTGGGAAGGTCAGTTGTGGGTCCGCCTTGTCGTTCGTATGTTATGCCTAGTGTGGACAGAATGTGTCTGCCAGTTGGTGTGGCCGATAGTCGTTCGTACTGCGAGACGGTTACCGCTTCAATAATCTCGCTTAGGGTGTTATGAAGACCGAGACCTAACACTTTCTCAGTCGCTGTGTGCATGGGTAGCCCAACTGCCTGTTTGACGCATTTTCTGATTATGGCCTCCACTTTTTCTTTTTCAGCTGACTTGAGATGTAGGTAAGGGCATACGTAAGCTATGCGGCTTATCACAAAGGCTTGTACTAAACGGAGAGTATTGCTTTCCTTCAAGCCCGAGTGGCGGTTACTAATGCGGCGAATGAGTCGCATAATTTGCTGCGAGGTTCCCTGAAGCTTCCGAATTACGTCACCATTGAAGCCATGGAGGCGAAACTATAGAGGCCCGTGTACTGTGCGAAGTCAGTGCACCTTAAAAAAGCCCAGGTGGTCGAAGTTATCCGAAGCCCTCCACTAACTACAGCATTCCTCGCAGCCCGAGTCGCTTTGGGACGTTAACCCCCCATAAACCATAAACTAATCCAAACCACATATTCTAGCACTGCCGGAATGCGAAACACATTTTTTTTACATTTATCTGATTTTTCTTCATGTTCTTGCTCACGCTGGCGCCTTAAGGTATTATTGAAGCTCCGCCAAAGCGCGCGAACCAGAGAAAAGCTTTCGTCGCAACGCAGAAGCAAGGGAAAGAAAAAATACGCGAAAAAAAGTTTTCGAACTTTTCGCCTCTTTTTGGTGCGAAGTGGACCTCGCGGAGCACAAAAACCTTTGACAATACGAGCAAGACCAATGGGTAACACATTACCACCAGAAGGATGTGGGCCGTTTCAGACTGAGCATGCTAAGTCAACAGACAATGCTGCGAATACCTGAAATCACATTGAATGCTTTGAAGGAGTTGCATTCAAGCAAACAGGAATTGTTCCAGAGGCTCGCCTCCGAGACTGTCAACACTGTTGCCTTCACCTGCAGGGTCAGAGGCCATGCAGAAATAGAGTCGCCGAATTCAGTGCGTTAGGCAGCGATGAAAGGCCCACTATCTTTGTGGCTGGTCCAACGAAGCTTCACTTTGCAGCTGAGTGTCCCACCCGCTTCCACTATTTTGTCCAGTCAGTGAGGATTTCGAAGGATCGATACCTCGCATTGTCGAGTTAAAATAGGGACTCGAATTCCAGACTAACTCTTGAGAGCTCTCGTTTGTTATCGTCGCTCTCGTAATCGCTGCTGATGAGAACACGTCCGATGCCAGCATACGATTCACGTGTGTCTTGTCCGCGAAAGCCTTGGAGTAAGTGTTCACATCAGATAACAGAAACGGGTCAGGAAGGCATACAGTGTGATGCAATTTTCACAAGGAGTGTCCGACAAATATACGCGTTATGGCGTTGCAAATTCGCATACATCGCGATTATAATTCGTCTTGGAGAAGGAACTTTAAATTATATGAGTCAATAGCAGGCATTTCTTTATAAGAAAACAAAAAATACATAACGACATACAATTTTGACATTGAGTGCTGAATCTGTGTTGTACCGATGCGAAATAGCTTATTACATGAATGTAAAGGCGGCGTTAGAATCTGTTCTTATTTCAAATTGTCAATCTCAAAGGATATTTTTATCTCATCATAACAGAAATGGGCATGGAAAGGATATAATGGCACACAATTTAGACAGTCACGAATTAAAGTATGTTATACCGTTACAAAATCGCATTATAAATCCAGAGCGTAAATTATCTTGGAGAAGGGACTTTTATATAGGTAATTTCCGTAAAAAAAATGCACAAAACTTCGAGAACGAGCCAAGGATCAAGGTAGGTGTTACAAAGATAGAAAACCAAATTATTTCTTTATTTCATCTACATAGGCTGCAGGCCCATCTCGTGCCCATGTAGAAGTGAGGATAGTACGGAAAAAAATGCAAAAACAGATCTCTACATTACTTGGAACCAAATGACTTATAAGCACTAATTTGCAGCCTGAACAACAAGTAATTGTGCCACACGTGCTAGACGAAAAAAAAAACAAATTGCCCCACATTACAATACTATGAAAAGTGAAAGTTCTTAATATATTGACAAACCTTTCTTTAGAGGTATACTGCTATGTCCTCCAATAATTTGTTTCAATGAGACCTCTCAAATAGAGAAAATGAGTGCCTAATTGAAAATTTAAATTATCTGGGCTAAGACGCTTATTTTACACTGGCAATTTCATACGGGATCCTAACAGAAGGGTGCAATCAATTTTGGAAATCACAATGCCATTTTTGATAATGAAGCAAGATTCAAAGTGCATGATTTTCTGGTTGATAATCGAAACTTTAAACGGTAGCACATTATGCAGCGCTTAACAAGAACTGGGCTTTAGTCAGGTAATTGCAGTCCAAACATACACAGCGTGCGTAGCAGCGAAAATGAAAAACTTCAATACAGAGATGCACGTATATCAAGGGAGGCAGGTACCTATGAAGGTACCAAGAGAATTGTTTAAATTTTTACAAGTACGAAAGAATACCGAATAGCGTCAGTATAAAATTGCGATTCATTTCGCGTGTGTGAGAGGTTTTCGCGTGTTATCATCTTCTGAGATTTCGATATGAACTTTTAGACTTGTAATTTTAACTTTTTTTGGCATCGTATATGTATTAAAGCGGAAAATTTTGGGGACAAGTAATGATGCGCGCGAAGCTCCTGTAATTTAGCAGAACTTTTTGCTGGGCTAGTTGGTCCATTCTGACAATAGTGAAAACAGCGCTAAAGAAGAAGCCGGAAGGCGAAACGAGGAAGTGACAGGAAAGAGCGCTGACTGACAACTGAATTTATTGAGCGAAACTCGCGCAATATACAGGAAGGCAGTGGCAAAGATAGTCAGATGCAGTCAACGTCACATGCAAAGAGCCAAAAAGCGATAAAAAACAAAACAAGGTGATAAAGCCAACAGTGAACTGAATCTCAAATAGGGTGGTAACAAAAAGGAAACTACACTCAATGACTATACACAGTTAATGTCACATGGTGTAAAGAGCCATAAAAGCGATAAAACCACAACAGGGTGAAAAGGCTAAAAGTCCGCAGAAACTCAAAGGGATGGTAACAAAAACTACATGTTGACTTAAACAGTTAATGTCACAAGGTGTAAAGAGCCATAAAAACCGATAAAACATCCATAGCAGATAATGGAATTGTGGAAAGAATAAAAATTGACAGAATGTAGCAATGTAAGGCTAAAAAATTCACAGATCTTAACAAAAAAACGATGCAACAGTGACACTCAACGATTGAAACACGCGTACTTAGCAATAAAAATTTTAGCAATGTTGTTCCAAAAAGGCAAGTTCACTTCCGTACAAGGATTTAGACGCGTCACTGACACATTCCAAGCCCTTTCTTTTTATAAAGAAAGCTTCCTTCAATTCCCGGGCTACACTGTCTCTACTCCTATCAAGAAATACAGTTTCGCGTAAACGAGGCATCCATTTACACTCCTTGCAATGAAGCGCTAGATTAGAGCCAGTGCCTTTTTCAAGTGAGCGCTCATGTTCCCTTAAACGTTCGTTCAAGCACCTTCCAGTTTGTCCAATATAAACTTTGTCGCATGTAAGCGGTATCCGGTAAATCACCCCTACCCTACACCTGACGAACATGTTGGCATGCTTCACGCCACAGGTTTGCTGTCTCGGCTGTTCGTTATTTATCCTGTGACACAACGTAGCTAGCTTGCAAGGGGCAGAAAAGACTACGGGAATCTCATATTTATTCGCAACCTTTTTCAAATTATTTGCTACCCGGTGGGAATACGGGATAACGGCTGGCCTCACCCTCCTTTTGCTTTCCTGAGTAACTTTCTTCTCCTTGCCTTTAACTTTTTGAAGCAGAGTTTCAGTCACTGCCGAAATCACAGTTTGCGGAAAACCTGCCTGCAGTAACCGTGCGGTCTGCAGTTGGAAGCTCTCTTGCATGCAATGCTCGCATGATTTTGTTAGTGCAGATCCTAATCCGGATGTGGCTATGGCTCGTTTAACTGTTTTTGAGTGAGCTGACTCGTAGGACAACAGCTCTTTTTGACTTCGAAGCTTGTACATCCAACAGTATCTATCTAGTACCAAGGATAGTTTCAAGTCCAAAAACTGTAACTTCTTGTTCTGAGGAAATTCACAAGTGAATTCCAAACCATGGCTCAGTTCATTAAATTTATCTGGAATTTCATTTACAGTGGCTCTATAAGCTGGTGCGTCTTGCTTGGCTAACACAACTAAAAAATCGTCGACATACCTGAAAACCTTTAAAACTTGTGACATGTGACATTAACTGTGTATAGTCATTGAGTGTAGTTTCCTTTTTGTTACCACCCCTTTTGAGATTCAGTTCACTGTTGGCTTTATCACCTTGTTTTGTTTTTTATCGTTTTTTGGCTCTTTGCATCATGTGACGTTGACTGCATCTGACTATCTTTGCCACTGCCTTCCTATATATTGCGCGAGTTTCGCTCAATAAATTCAGTTGTCAGTCAGCGCTCTTTCCTGTCACTTCCTCGTTTCGCATTCCGGCTTCTTCTTTAGCGCTGTTTTCACTATTGTCTCCTATAATTTGTTAGCCTGAAAAAAATTTAACAGTGGAACTCTTCTTCGTTTATCACAGATTCAGAGCCAATGAACGATCCGCGATGCAGCAGCTCGACGTAGTTCCTGCCTCTTTGGCTACAAACCGCCACTACAAGCATAAAAATGATTAGCCGTTCGCTTCATCCTATTCGTTCCAACGAGGCTTCAAAAAGAACATACACACACGCAAAAAATGAACACTTGGGACTTGCGAGTTTATGTAGTAGCTTCGTTTTTAAATTTACTAGTCCGAACATAACATAGTCACACATTTCAAGGTCAATTCTTAAAAAAAATGGCCAGGCTTAGCTTGGTTAAGCCAAGAATGCGTTGCATATCTCGATGGAGTTCCGTGCTGCTCCGTTGACTCGATAGGCTATTGACTCGATCGCCATTGAAACTGCCCGTGTAGCAGCGCTCGATCGCCTTTGAGTCGATAGACTATCGGTTCGAGGGCCCTCGAAATGCCCGTGAGACAGGGGTATGATACCCCTGTCACACGGACACTGTAAAGGTACTTTGAACTAATGCTCCATTACTCTAAGGACGAACGCGCGCTGCCACACGGACGCGCCAAAGGACACCTAGCTCAAATGAGCTTCGAAACAAGGCAGCTCGAGTTCGTCCTTTGAGGCTTCAAGGGAGTACTCTCTCTCCCAGCGAGTTAACAGCATAAATAAATTGAGAAAAGAAACGTTCAATTTTCGTTTTATAAATTCACTTCATAAGATTAGTGGTGTTTTAAAATATAAGATCATTTGTTTTGTGGCAGTCTCACCACGCCATACTCTCGTTCCAGATATACGAGCGAGTTGGGCTCAGTGTGGCCAGCACTGTGATGTTATGCTCTGTACTTGGAAAATCGTGTCATTATTGCAGTTAAAATTGCGTTGCTTTAACATAATACGGTTATAAAGCTAATTTACTAAAAACATGTGACATTTATGCATTTACATGTGCAGTGAGGTTTGCAATTTAAATAACGCTTTTCGCCGATGAGGGCGCTAAAAAGTTCTTGCGAAGGTCGTTCCGCGACCGTGTAGCACGGACGAACTCCCTTGAAGTAGTGCTCCTTTGGGAGCGTAAAGGAGCATTAGTTCAAAGTGCCTTTAGAGTGCCCGTGTGACCGGGGTATAAGACTGTCCCGGCAAAGGAGCGCAGCTCTTTTATACATATGCCGTGACGTCAATCATAGCGCAGCGCCCCTAGCGGGAGACAGGTGGTGGCTGCGGCCGCGCGCGACCGCGCCAGTTGGGGCCGGCTGTCGTGACGTCACGTCACGTGGTTTGGTGGCTGCCCGGCCGCGCCCAAGGGCTGAACTGAGTGATTGCAATATGCAACGCATAAAATACCGCTCGTAATCACAACGGCTCACTCTAGGGTGCCCTGATACAGCGTCGCTGCATCGAGGCACCCTAACTAACACGGTTAAAATCCGAATCAGTGTTTAGAAACGACAAGTAACATAACAGCGTTTCTCTCGAAAAAAAACGCAAGAAACCGCCAAAGCCAAAATAATTTAGGCACAAATGTGAAAATTTGTCTTCGTAATGCAGGACATGTGTTAAATAAGCACAATTTTGTTTTCTTTATCGATCTAATATGTGCTCATGAAATCAAATCAAATCAATGTTTAATCATCTTTGTTAGCACATAAGTTGTCCTGCCCGACCTAAGCACAGAGTGCTTGTTGGTTGTTCAGGCAGTACGGTGAATCACCGAATGTGTACAAAACAATTACACACAAAACAATGACATTAGGCCCACTAATGCATGCGTATTATGCAAAAAATAAAAAGGAATATGTGTACATATTGAGCAAATAGGAATACAACTAAAAAAAGACAACCAGAAATGAACAGAGGACATCATAACAACTTGAAATGAGCCCTATCTAAACAAACCTAAAATGTGAAGAAAAACAGGGAAAGTAGAATACAACACGCAAGAGGCTATCAGTGATTTATCTGCAAGGATGAGCACCATTTTCTTATAGATTTAGTCATTTTACGTGTAGTTTGGAAATTAAAAAACTCTTCGCCAAGTTCATTGAATATTTGTGGCACATAGTATCTCCTTATTTTTTTCCCATATTGTGTAAAGCATCGTGGCTTATCTTTCTTAAGGCAGCGTTTTTCTTAGCGGGCATTTTGAAAGCATGTGTAAAGTAATCACGTGTGAGCACTGTGTAATAAATTAGTTCCTTCATTTATGATACGCCTAGTCTATTGTATTCTTCCTCCTTATTAACCTCCTCTAACATGGTACCATAAGTTATACTGTTTACAATTCTTTTAATAATGCGATTTATGGCTCCCATTTGGTGATCAGAGCAAGTTCCATACAATGTTATGCCGTAGGTTATAATAGATTCAGCCAGCGCGTTGAATATGATGCGCCTTAGGTGCATCGAAGTCTCACCTCTGAAGTTGTACATCATCGCAGACACGGCTCTAAGCCTGTTACATATATACTGCACATGATTATTCCATGTTACATGCTCATCAAATATTATTCCAAGTTACTTAACTGAAGGCGCAAACGGTATGGCATTACATGTGCGCGGATCACAATGCGAGCAATGTAAAAAAAAAGTGGCTCATTTAAGGGCATTGGCTTGTGCGGGTTTCTAAAACGGAGAAGCTACGTTTGTTGTCAACTTAAATGTATTAAATTTTGGGCAAGCCAGTCTATCACCTTGCACATATCCTGCTGAAACCTTTTGCTCCCAGAATGCAGATCAGTGAATTCTAGTGCTAGTGCTGTGTCATCTGCATACTGAAAAATTCTTGAGGTTAATTTCAAAAAACCGACTTCAGAGACATACGTATTTAATAGTATTGGGCCCAGTGTACTTCCTTGAAGAACACCAAATTTGATCGCCGGAAATTCACTGTGTTTGTCATCAATTCTAACACACTGCGACCTGTCTGTGAAATATCCCTGAAAGAATTGATGAAATCGTCCCCTGAAACCCATGTTTCCCAACTTTTGCAATATTAATGCGTGATCGATAGTATCAAGGGCTTTTTATAGGTCTAAAAATAGTGCCAATGTAAGGTGATTGTTTTGTATTGCGGTGTTAACGTAATCCGAGAATTCTTCTAAGAGCGCCGTTGTATTCAGGTTCTTTGTGAAGACGTATTGTGCTGGGTTGTTTAAGGAATATTTCTCGAAGAAAGACTGCATAACGAATGCCACGTGTTTTTTAAAATTTCACGCTTTTGAAACTAAGCCGGCCGGTCAAAAAATCTTTCCGTTCTCGTTAACACTACAATAACGAATCTACCTCGTAGCCATAGGTTTTTGACGGGAATACAAGATTAATTCGAAGCGCTATGGAATAGCTGCCGAAGAAAATGTCCGTTTTACGCAGAACACCGAAACGCCGCGCCTCACGCAACAAAGTTCTACGAGCCATGGCTAAGCCAAATTACATCGGGAGACCCAGACAGTCTCTGTTAAGGGCCGCCTCTTCCTCGCTGTTAATATCGCAGGGACGGTGGACGCAGCAGTATACGCATTCGCACCAGGACAGATTGACACCACCGAGTGGAACGCAGTAGTTCTCGACAAAGAGACTATGGTCGTAGCTACCCGTGCTTAGGTGGCGCAGCGCGGGCAGGGACGTCAGCAAGTTGTGCAGGTGCTCCGGCTAAAGTTGCAGCGCGTCGATTGTCAACGCAGTGCCCAGGGTCAGTTCCTCCAGGCATGGAAATGAAATTGGTTCACCGTGCAGGCAGCACAAGTGCAGGAACCTGCGGCAACTGGCATCACTGGCGATGCGCAGGTTCCTCAATGTCCCATTGGTGGCGTAGAAGAACGCGTCGAAAACGACCTTGAGCACCTTCACGCATAGCTCGACCGTTCCGAGTTTAAGAAAACCGTCGTAGTCCAGCGGAGTGTCATCGCTGGGTATCTCGCAAGACACCAGGCGCAGTGTCTTGAGCTCCGGACAGAGCTTGGCCAGCAATGCAAGCCTTAAGGTTCCGCAGCATCAGAGAGAAAGACTCTCCAGCCGCAGCCACTTCTTCAGGAGTCTCTGTAGCTCGGCGCCAACGTCAGCAAAGCGGATGACAGCAGCCAGGGACACTGACAGACTGCGTAGGTAATGGAGCGCGGAGATAGCCGCGACCGCTGGCAGTGACAACCCGATTACCTGCAAAAAACCGCCACATCAATCACTCAACTCATTAGAAGGAGTAGACTGCAACTTCTTCGAAGAGATCTCGTGGAACTCGCGTCATTTTCATGTACCCAGACGCGGCGCGGCGGCCGCATTCCGGCAGAGGCTTCTTTGCTATACGATGCGCCGCGTGTTAACCCTTTGTGGGACAGCAGACATTTTATCCAGAACAGATTAAAAATTTTGTATTTTGCACGAGGTGCACAGAAACGGTTCTCGACAAATTTCACAATTTTAGTACAAGTGAAAAAAAGTCGACATATTTGTCCCGTTGGCATTAAATTGGAATAGATAAAACGGGATGCATTTGTCCCACTGACCTACATGTGTTTTGCTCACAGAGTTTGTTTTTTCTAACCACTTCATGAACTTGTTTGCACTACTTCGCTTGTTGTTATACTTGCTTGCACTACTTATCCCATCTTGCAACACCAACAGCGTCTACGCCTTTCTCAGACTTTCACAAGGTTGTGTTCTTTGCCGATGAGCTGAACTTCACCCGAGAAGCCAACTATTTTGACATTTTTTCACCCTGCATGTTCATTTGGAAGGGCTTCTTGCTGCTAGCGGTTCTTAATGTTTAGCGACAAAATATTTTGTCGCCCAAAACATACTCTACAAAGGATGTTTGAGAATTAGCACTCAATATTCAGTCATTAAATGTCCCACTATTGAATAGTCCAACTATGTTGGACTATTAAATGTCCAACATTAAATGCCCGAGACCTTCAAAACAAGTGCACATTGTGATCTACAGTGGTGCCTTTCTATGCAGAAAAAAGGAATCAGTCACCGGGCATTTTGACTGTTTCTTTTCCAGATCGAATATAGCCAAAAACTTGCAACACCCCCCCCCCCCCAAAAAAAAAAAGAAAAGAAGTTTCAAGGTCTCGACTCGCTACCTCATCTAGTACACCCGGCTGGCGCCGTTTTTAAAGAAATAATTGAAACCGAAATATAGGTGGGAGCACAGTATACCTCCCACTGCATCTTACGAGCCCTTCAGTATGGGGAATAAAGTGGCACGTATGTGTCCCATTGTCCCACAAAGGGTTTAAAGAACCCCAGGTGGTCGAACGCCATTCCAGAAACCTCCAGAGACGGCATGTCCCACAGCCTGTGTGCCGCTTGGTTGCGTTCAACCCTATATACAGCACGAGGCCATAACATACCAAAACACATTGCATCATGCATTGTAAGAAGAAAACAGAACCAGAAGCACCGCTCATAAGGATTAGCAGAACAGATGAATGGCCACTTGTATTTATCATAAACATAGAGTAAGTCAGAGTCTTTTGCATCCGACAATTTTTTCAAATGCAAAGTCTGGCTCCTAGCTGATGTACAGCAGCTTTCAAACCGCAGGAATTTTTAGAACGGTGTGTAGTATTTGTGTACACGGGCCAAATTTCAGCGGCAAAATTTCTTTAGCATGTTTATAACGGCGAAATTCTAAGGGTCTAGTGAAGCTCTGGCATCAAATCTCTGTTAGGAAGTATTTTCTTGTATCCAAAACGATTAACGAAGATTACCTTTTCATTCGAGACCGCTGAGCAGACAAATGACACAAAATCTTGGCGGAAAATACGCTAGAACAAAGAATTTTGTTCATTGATCCCCCCGTTAGAGTAGCGAGTTTTGTTTTCCTATTTGAGGATCTGAACATACTCTTATTTTCTTAGTAATACAAACAATCAGCGGAAACTTTACGCGTTGGTCGGTTGCCTAATCAGTATTCTGAAACCCTGCCACGAATAGCACAAAAAATTAGCTGCGTTTTAAGTACTGAAGAAAGGAAGAAAGAAGCGCCGTAGTGGAGGGCTCTGGAATAATTTTGAACACCTGGGAATCTTTAACGTGCACTGACATCGCACAGTACGCGGGTGCCTTTGCGTTTCGCCTCCATCGAAACGCGGCCGCCGCGGTCCGGTTCGAACCCTGACCCTCCTTTATTCCTTCCCTTAAGGCGCGGTTCAGGTGTACGCTGATATGTGAGACAGATACTGCGCCATTTCCTTTCCCCAAGAACCGATTTTTTAACATTTAAGTACTGCTTAATCTGGTAAGATGTCAAAAGCTGTGGTGTATAGGCCAAGTAGACGCGGCTTGGCGTCTGTAACGTTGAGTGCGTTCCGCGCACTGGATAGGCAGCGCTCCCACCCTGCCACCCTGACAAATGGCAATTAATGGTTGATCGCGAGAGGCTGGTTTCCCAATGAACGCTGCGGCCTATTGCTTCAGTACCGCATGTTTTCCACAATATATTCAGCGCTAATGCATGCAGCCCACATCTCTCTCTCATCAATCGTAACCTTTCACCGGCTTTTCTGCGACACTAGCTCCTTAACGCTCTCGCGTTAAAACAGCGCGGTAAGACCAACAGGGTCCCGCAATGAGGGACTCCACCTTGTATCGCAAGAGGCGATACCCACTAGGGGCCTCTCCCAAAGCACATACCTGTATATCTGTCTAAATGAATGCTTTTCACCACGAGCACTTTCACTACGGCCACGTACCTCAAAGCGCGATTGAGGCATTCACTGAGCCAGGAAGCCAGTTATGCGCTCTTCCTTTCCTCAAAATCATCGGAGTATACAACACGTTGTCAACACCAACGCCATGCAATGAACGCAATGAACGCTGACGGCCTATACAAACAGAAACGAGTAGTAAATGGTTTTATTAAAATAACAATAAAAAGGAAGGAAAATATTTTTGCTAGCCCCGGCATCTGCCATCGATACTGAAGCACCTGAGCTGGGGCAGCGGAAATAAAGGATAGCAGGCAGAATGGAGAAATGAAATGAAAAAGGTGATGGGACAGGAAGAGAGGATAGGGGGAGAGAAACAGAGGTGGTGGTAGTGGTTTTATTAAAAATAATAGTAAAAAGGAAGGAAAAGATTTTTGCTAGCCCCGGCATCTGCCATCGATACTGAAGCACCTGAGCTGGGGCAGCGGAAATAAAGGACAGCAGGCAGAAATGGAGAAATGAAATGAAAGAGGTGAGGGGACAGGAATAGAGGACAGGGGGAGAAGTAATATGTACAAACTATTTACACAATAAGTAATGTGTCCAGGTTGTGTGCGTGATTAGTTCATTTTAGAGGAATTAAATCACACACGCGCACAGCACTGTGTAGGTTACAACTGGAGTGGGGCGTCCAGTTATTAATCGTTCAAGGTAGAACTCGCGGAGCGTTCGGTCACTGCGTGTAACTACCTGACGGAGAACAGACGGGACGTCAAGCCCGTGTGTTCGAGGAATGCACAGAGGCTCACCAAAGTTCGCTCACGAGTGCGCGCACTGCCCTGCGGCCACAATAGCGTCTTGATGGAGTCTGGTAGTATGCCCTGCGCCCTATAGGCCGCGAGCATATCGCGACGAGAAACAGAGGCGAGCGCTCGGTTTCGACGGCGGCTGATTGACGTCATAGCTATCACGTGGTTTCTCCACTGTTCAAGGTGAAACGCGCGCACACTGTGCACACGGTGAAGCTACGGAGGGGAGCAGTAAAGCTTTCACTTTAAACCATGCTGTGTGAGCACCTTCCACCTTTATCTCAGATTTCTTTCTACATGCACAGGCTGTCGCGACATCAGAATAATATACCTGTCGGGATATTCATGAAGTGGTTTAACACCTCGTCACCGAACAAAGAAGCGCTTGCTCCTGTATCGAGTAACGCGGTGAATTTCCTTCGCGCTATCGTTAGCTCAATGAACGGCGCTGACAGGTAAACAGAATTTCGTATGCGAAATGCCAAAGGAGCTAAAAAACCGAGGTTTTCTGTGTACGCCGCGCGGGATTGAAGGTCGATTACCGGCGGCTTTAGCCGTTTCCCGACCGTGTTTGGTCACGGACAGGAGGGCGGCCACACTCGCGGCCGAAGTGCCCCGGCTGTTCGCACCGGTAGCAACGGTTGCCCGCGCCCCGACGGGCTAGGCGCTGTTCGCCACGTTCCGGTCGGTCATCTCGAACTCGCGGGGCGGACAGTGGGGGCCGCTCGTGCAGCCGCATTCGGCCTCGCGATCACGCCTAGGTTCGTTCCGCTCTGCGGAAGCGTGTGCTATTCGCAACACGTAGCTGAACGGGTCCAAAGCGCGGTCAGACAACTCCCAACCCCTTGGGATACGCTCGTCAGCAAACCGTGCTGACGCTTCAGCTCTGGATGGACTGCGCGCTGAGCTGCCATTCCACGCCCAGCGCGGCTCAAGTGACAGCGATGCGGGTGGGGGCGGCCGATACGCTCGCGCAGAGAGGATGTCTCCCTGAATGCGCTTCGCCTCGGCAGCCAGCTCATCCAAATCTCTGAACCTGACTCCTCTCAGTTAGGCCGTGAAAGTCGGGTGCGCTTGTCTCGTGACGCGCTCAACTTTCTCCGTGTTCGTGGCGCGAGGGTCAGCGAGGCGATAAAGTTCGTCCATCGCTCGGACGTACTCTAACAGAGACTCGTCGGGGTGCTGGGTGCGGAGCTCCAGCTCTCTCCTCAAACACCACTCATAGTTTGCGGGAAGGAATTCATCGCGGAAGCTTGCGCAAAACTCCTCCATTGTCCTTGCTCGGTTGCCGGCTAGCCGGTACCAGGCAGAAGCAAAGCTCCGTCAAAGAAACAGGCACAACACGCGTGAGCATTTCGGCGTCTGCAATTCCTTTCACTTTATCATAATGCGGCAGACGGTCGAGGTACTCATTTTCTCCCGTGCTGTCGTGGTACCCCGTGTAGGTAAGCAAGTCTATCCTAACGCATGGTGACTGGTCCGCGGCTTGCTAATTGTTTTGCAAAATACTCGCTTGACTCTGCATAACGTGCATTGCGTTCAGCAAGAGCACCTCGGATGATTGCGGACTAACGCCCTCAGAGTTTGGCGCAACCGTTGATGGCGTCGAATGATGAGGCCTAGGTGCCTCATTGTTCGCGCCGCGGTGAGGCGAGGCGCCCGATGTGGAGCCCCCCATACCAGCCGGGCGCGCCTCATTGGTCTTCCGCCTCTGCGGCACGCGGCAAGCTCAAAGAGGTTATAGATTCTATATATAACATCCTTGGGCAAGCCGCCGAAAATGGCTCCTCGACCCATCCCATGCGCTGCAGATGAACCCACCGCCGCTGTAGGTTTCGCGGCAAGCGCTTGCCGCCGGCTGTGTGCCGCGCGCGTATTGCCGCCGGTGCGTCCGTGCTTTAAGCCTGGACTCAATGTACTCGAAAACTCACGCGAGCGCGAAGGCGGCAAGCGACGAGCGACGCCGTCGCGCGAAGCAAAATGCATGTGTCGCTTGCAGTGTCGCTCGGATCTGCACCCACAGAAAATTTCACTCGTCGCCCGGAAGTCCCCCACGCGACTGGCCAATCAAAGCGCCACAAAGCCGTTTCCGGTTTGTCCACGGTTTATCAGCGGTACATCTCACGAAACCAGCTCGTCGTCTTGGTCATCGCCACCGCCGAGAAAATATTTGGTTTTGTAGCTGAGAGGCAGGCCCGCGTGCTTTAAATAATTAAAACAATCTACTTGTTGGGTGCGGAGGGCTAACAGCATTTGGAGCGGGCTACGCGAGCGGGCGTATTGCAGGGAGAGATGCGTGTCGAGCCGCGCGTACCGGCGCTCAATCCACCGTGCCGCTGCGCTTCAACTGTGCAGAAACACTCGCGGCGCGCATTCTCACTGGCATATTATAGGTTGCTCAATTTCAATCACATTGCGGTGACAGTTTATGGGACTGTTTTTACTAAGCCGGAGTGCACAGGCCCCGAACGAAAGCACACCTCCCCCGAGAATCCGTGAGGTGACTTCGTCTCCGCAAGCACGCCGCTGGTTATCTACACTGCTCCTACACCACTGCCGTAGAGGAAATATTCCTTTGGCCCGGACTATGAGGCAGACTCACAAAATTTTGAGAGAACAGGTTACGGTTTATGATTTTATGGGGGTTTAACGTCCCAAAGCGACTCAGGCTATGAGAGACGCCGTATTGAAGGGCTCCGTAAATTTCGACCACCTCGGGTTCTTTTAACGTGCACTGGCATTGCACAGTACACGGGCCTCTAGAAATTCGACCGCCGCTTCCGGGATCCGGGATCGAACCCGCGTCTTTCGGGCCAGCAGCCGAGTGCCATAATCACTCAGCCATCGCGGCGGCTAGAACAGGTTGCGGGCGTTTTTTTAAGTTTGAGTGCGCAAAGCACGGAGTCCGCTGCGCACGTCGCGGGTTCGCTTCGCCTGTCGCCTTCGCTTGCATGGAGCTTGCCCACAAGCGACGGAGCGAGCGTCGCCGTGCCGCCTTGTCGCGTCGCTCGCTCGCTCTTTCGCGCACATGTAGTCCAGGCTTTAGAGGGGCTTCGAAACACTGCTTGAACGGATGCCGGTTGCACTTCAAATGGATTCTTTATGTCACACAGATGCTGACTCAAAAAGAATGAGAGAATCGATGCATTGGAAGGGGAGTTATTCACTGAAGAAATTTCAAGATACAAGCAAACAAAACGCTGCTCTCAACTCGATTTGCGCGCAGATTCCCATTCCGGATCAGTAGTCGACCCGCCGCGGTGACTCAGTGGTTAGGGCGCTCGACTACTGATCCGGAGTTCCCGGATTCGCACCCGACCGCTGCGGCTGCGTTTTTATGGAGGAAAAATGCTAAGGCGCCCGTGTGCTGTGCGATGTCAGTGCACGTTAAAGATCCCCAGGTGGTCGAAATTATTTCGGAGCCCTCCACTACGGCACCAATTCCTTTCTTCTTTCACTCCCTCCTTTATTCCTGCCCCTACGGTGCGGTTCAGGTGTCCAACGATATATGAAACAGATACTGCGCCATTTCCTTTCCACAAAAAAACCAATTATTATTATTAATTATTCATAAGTAGTCGAGCGCCCTAACCACTGAGGCACTTATTCCGGAGCCCTCCACTACGGCACCTCTAGCTTTAGTGCGCAAAGCACGGAGTCCGCTGCGCACGTCGCGGGTTCGCGTCGCCTGCCGCCTTCACTTGCATGGAACTTGCCCACAGGCGACGGGGCGAGCGTCGCCGTGCCGCCTTGTCGCGTCGCCTCGCTATTTCGCGCACATGGACTCCAGGCTTTAAAGGGGCTGCGAAACACTGCTTGAACGGATGTCGGTTGCACTTCAAATGGATTCTTTATGTCGCACAGATCCTGACTCAAAAAGAATGACGAGAATAGATGCATAGGAACGGGAGTTATTCAACGAAGAAATTTAAAAATACAAGCAAACAAAACGCTGCTGTCAACTCGATTTTCGCGCAGCTTCCCATTCCCATTTCACTCTCCCCATGACGACACTTAATGCTACCAATCAAAACAACCTATCTGAGCACGTGGAGGAAGTTTTCACTCCATGGTTGCCTGTGCTCTGTAACTCGTTCATGCCAAAGCTGGCAGCGCCGTTTGCATGGTTACAACAATCATGTGAACGCCCAGCTGACCCAGCGATGCTTCATCATCACGTCGATGATGAAGCATCAGACACATTTAGCATAGCGCGTACAGCTGCTGCTTACCGCCTACCATCGCCCGTCGCTCCTAGCGCGGTGGTTGGTCTCGGCGAGCAAAGAGGGCACGCTGTTGACTAGGGTGCCTGAATACCAGCGCTGGTATTGAGGCACCCTACTGTTGACTAGTATTCCTATATATACAGGAACACTACTGTTGACGGGAGCGTGGCGCCATCTGGCGCCGCCGCCCGGTGATCCTCCATAAGCTATGATGAGCACTGTCTGGTGAATGTGAAACGAACGCATCCTTCCTTGTGACCTAAACGAACGCTTATGGACCTCCTCCATGTTTGTAAACAAACGAGGTGGCGCTGCAGTCGCTAGCGAGCTCGTGGTAGGCAAAAGGTCGGGGAGTGGCGTCGCGGATAGGTGTTGAGCGCGGGTTTTCAAGGCTTGTAGGCGCGTTTCCAGTTTCTGCGAATCACAGTAATGGTTGATGTTTTCAACTTAGTAATTTCTTGAATTACACGAGCTCGCGTTGGCCACGTGCGACGTATTCAGAGAAATAGTTTGCCACTGTGTATTGTATATATGGTTATTAGTAAACAGAAAACATTTCTGCCGTTGATTTGTACGCTAGGCATTGAATAAAATAGGAAGTTTTTGACACTCTGCTATAGCCAGAATAATATTACTTCGGGACAGTAGTGAGAGGATGTGCTGGCGTTCTCTCGGCGGAGCAGACGTGCGCTCACCGTCTGCTGACACACGTACCTGTCGCGCTGAGCGAAAAGTGGGGACAGCGTCGTCTCCCATTCTCCGTCTCGCTTAAGCGCTGTTTTTAGCCGCAGGATCACGCACCAGCCAGACCAACTTCTGTCTCCCCTTGTTAAACTGGTCGATTTGGTGGAAATTTTTGATTTCTGGAATTATTTTCTTTCTTACCCTGGGGTGATCTGTTTCGTGACGAAAAAATTATAGCAAAATATTCAGTAGAATATTATAAATTACGCTTTCTTGATGTGTTGTCGAAAATTGTGAGGTAATTTCTCTGATTTCTTTAACGCTTTCTTTGAGTTCATTGCCACATTTCTTTGACCAAAGCGCAAGCGAAGAGGTCAAAAACGAGGGAATGAACGTTCAGGTTCGTTTTCTGACCTTTCACATTTTCTGCGATTGGGCATCACTCACACCTTCGTAATTTCGTAACGCAGGAAAATAGAATGATTCTATTTGTCGCAAACGATTTCCGAGTGAGAGATTGAGAAGTGTAATAAATCGCTTAATTTTTTCCTACACGTGCAGTACTATATATATGTTGGTTATTTTTGTAAGAAACGTTTTCATGTAACTATGCATGCATAAGTACATGATCATCTAAAAGAAGAGCTAACAGCGTCATCATATAGAACAGGGCTTTGTGAACATGCTGGCATAAAAGAAATAGTGCACTTTCTACTCTTATTTAAGACCTTGGGGTGACTTGACGAGGGTGTTAATTATAATGACTCAAGAACTGCACCAGGTATACGTAAAAATAAAGCGCATTACTGAAACTAGCGCAGCAGTTTAATATTTGCACCAAATTTAGGTACATATCGCATGCATAAATAACTAAAACACTTTTCATATCCGTGTCCCCTCTCAATCTCGCCACGTGTCTGTTAGTAGCACGCCTGCTTCTCCAAACAAGCTTCGCGATCATGGACCACATCATGAAACATGATACATGCGTGATGCAATATATGAAAAAGCATGTGGCGTTTAGCACACTTAAGGTACGTTATTCTAAGCATGCCAACGTGACCGCGCAAGAAGTTCCCAGACTTCTTTCAACTCGAATCAGATAATTACGTGAGTCATATTTAAAAAACATTTTCAGGTATATATTAAATGCCACAAAACGCGTCGTTTAAACATGCTGTGCTATTAACAAAAGAACGCATTTCTTGGGGGCGAGTGAACCTGCTGGCGCCCCGTGCACACCGGCTCAATGTGGTAAATACGTGCACAGCTACATATGTGCTTTTTTTCTTTGCACAGTTATGAGCGCAACACGCTGATGTTCAGGTGAATGAACGCAGTAACTTCCATGCTATTAAGTACATTGAGTGGCAGTGCCGATCGACTCCCAGAATTCGCGATTTACTACAGCGGCCCATTCCCTGCTAGCCAGTTTCCTTATGCGGTATTTATCTGCTAGAAACCTATCGGGGCTAATTTAAATTTCCTTTTATACTACTATGCGGATCCAACAGTGGCACAGCTGGTCAGTACATAATAAAATAATAATTGGTTTTTTGGGAAAAGGAAATGGCGCAGTATCTGTCTCATATATCTTTGGACACCTGAACCGCGCCGTGAGGGAAGGGATAAAGGAGGGAGTGAAAGAAGAAAGGAAGAATAGGTGCCGTAGTGGAGGGCTCCGGAATAATTTCGACTACCTGGGGATCTTTAACGTGCACTGACATCGCACAGCACACGGGCGCCTAGCGTTTTTCCTCCATAAAAACGCAGCCGCCGCGGTCGGGTTCGAACCCGGGAACTCCGGATCAGTAGTCGAGCGCCCTAACCACTGAGCCACTGCGGCGGGGAGGTCAGTACATGCTGCTTCTGCAGTACTCAGGCATGATGCAGCCGCCGATAGCTAAGGCAGCTGCGGTAGGCACGGGCAGCCGGAACCTGTTTTGCCTACCATGCGAAAGTCGCTCCTGACATCAGCGCCACCGCACCCTCGTGACGTCGCGGGGTGAAGGAGGTCCATAGAGTGCAATGGCTCGAGCGGATCGATTCCGCAAAGCCACTCTCAGTGACTAGCCATAAGTGTTCAGTGCTAGGTTGTAGGATGTTTAGAGAGAGGCGCAAACTCCTTCGATGCAAAGAGTCGCCAGATCCTCTGGTGGTATATTTTTGTTTTACTTGCTTTACAGCGCTTTTATCTAAGGCAAACAAGTGGGTTTCGTAATGTAATATAAAACACAAAAACGTGACAAAACGTGTCTCTAGTTATTAACACAATTTGCAGTATATTTACTCTTTGTCCAATCATCAAGCTCCCACTTAGTGATGTCATACCCGCTGCTAAAAACCGCCACTTTATGGTGACACCGTCAGACCCGCGAATTTGCTTTTGCGAGCTAATTAAAATATTAAAAACCGCAGTATACGTATCCGACCGATGCTAATAGCATCACTATAATTCATTCTATGCAACCAATAGGCAAAACAATGCACGAAAAATGTGTTTCAGGGGCCCTTTAAGAAGCAGAAGACAGCAGCGGAGACAACCGAATAGGGAGTGGAACGGCTTGGCAGACCGAGATACCTGACTGCACTGCTGAGCGTAGTAGGCGGCGCATAGCCGTCGAGATGGAGCCCAATGTCTCTCTTTGCTAGACATGCAGTGACCACCACAAGTTCAGCTAGGGAAACGCACCTCTCGATACGTGTGGGCCTCCTGCATGTTTGCAAACAAACGAGGTGGGGCTGCAGTTGCTAGCGGGCTCGCAGTAGGCAAAAGGTCAGGGAGTGGCGCCGAGGAGAGGTGTTCAGCGCGGGTCTTTCAAGGCTTGTTGGCGTGATCTCAGTTTCTGCGAATTAGAGCAATGGTTGATGCTTTCAACTTAGTAATTTCTGCAAGTACTCGAGCTGGCATAGGCCACGTACGGTGTAATCAGTGGAATAGTTCGCCACTGTGTTCTATACAGGTATATGGTTAGCGGTAAACAGAAAGCATTGCTGTCATTGATTCATACGCGAGGCATTAAATTTTTTTTTGTGAAAAGTTTTTGCTATGAAAAGTTTTTGGCACTTCTGCACCAGCCGTAATAGTTTTAATTCAGGACAGTAGATAGGGAAGCGCTGGCGGTGTTTCGATAGAGAGACATGGGTCACCGTCAGTTGACACACGCGTCGCGCAGTGCGAAAAGTGAGGACAGCGTCGCGTTTCCGATCTCCTGTGTCAAGCGTAAGCGCTGCTTTTAGCCGCAATATCAGGCGCCAGACAAGCCGACTTCTCCCCTTGTTATAATAATAATAATAATAATAATAATAATAATAATAATAATAATAATAATAATAATAATAATAATAATAATAATAATAATAATAATAATAATAATAATAATAATAATAATAATAATAATAATAATAATAATAATAATAATAATAATATAATAATAATAATAATAAATAATAATAATAATAATAATAATAATCATACTAATAATAATAATAATAATAATAATAATAATAATAATTGGTTTTGGGGGAAATGAAATGGCGTAGTATCTGGCTCATATATCGTTGGACACCCGAACCGCGACGTAAGGGAAGGGTAAAGGAGGGAGTGAAAGAACTGGTCAATTTGGTGCATTTTTTTATTTCTGACATTATTTTCTTTCCAAGCCCTGGGGTCTTCTGTTTCGTGACAAAGAATTATAGCAAAATAGTCCGTTGAAATTTATAATATAACGCTGTTAGATGTGTGGTCGTCCAAAACTGCGAGGTAACTGCGCTTCTGATGGTCCTGGCATGCCGCGAATTCCGCGGGTTTCCGACGACGGAGCACCACCATCTTAAAACACTACGAAGAGAGATCAGAGGTTTCCTTGATTTCAGTGCCTCATTTCTTTGACCGAAGCGAAAGCGAAGAAGTCATAAACGAGGGAATAACTTAAAGGTTCGTTTCTGACCTTTCACACTTTCTGCGATTAGCATTACTCACCCCTTCGTAATTTTGTAACGAATGAAAATTTAATGATTCTATTTGACGCGAACAATTGCTGAGGCGTTGTGGAGTGCAATAAATTTCTCAATTTTTTTCCTACACGTGCAATAGTATGTTAGTTATAGATGTAAGATAAGTTTCTATGTAACTTTGCACGCATAAGTACTCAGCATCTAAAAAAAGAACTAATTGC
This sequence comes from Amblyomma americanum, assembly GCA_030143305.2. Lineage (NCBI taxonomy): Eukaryota > Metazoa > Arthropoda > Arachnida > Ixodida > Ixodidae > Amblyomma > Amblyomma americanum. The sequence goes on along the minus strand of JARKHS020016034.1, from coordinate 2,279 downwards.
GTCATAGAGAACGGCTTAGTGGACATGCTGGCATAAAAAATATGCTCGCTCCTTAATTATTGAAGACCCGTGGGTAGCTTGACGAGGCTGTCAATTATAATTACGCAAGAACTGTACCAGGTATAGCTAAAAATAAAACGCATTACTGAAATAAGCATAGCACTTTGCATATTTGCGTCAAATATCTCATGACTAACTAACAAAAACACTGCCGCGTCCCCCCTCAATCTCGCTACGCTTCTCTGTTAGTAGCCCGCGGCAGCTTCTTTCCAAAAAGCTTCGGGATCATGTACTACCTTATGAAACAGTTTTTGACATGCATGATGGAATGAAAGCATTTGGGCTTGAGCACACTTAAAGTACGCTATTCTAAGCATGCCAACGTGACCGCACAAGATTGACACAACTTACCAGACTTCTACTCGAATCAAACAATTATGACGGTCATATTAAGAAATGGCTTCAAGTGAATATTCAATGCCATAATAAGCGCCGTTATACGTTAGTATAGCTTCTACACACGTTAAAAACATGCTGTGCTGTCAACAAAAGAACGCATTCCTGGGTGGCGACTGAACCTGCCGGCGCCCTGTACAGACCGGCTCAAGGTGATTAACACATGCGCATTTGAATACGTGTGCTTTTTTCTTTGCGCAAATTTAAGCGTACGTAATATGTAGATGTTCAGGTGAATGCGCGCAGCAAGTTTCCTGCTATGAAGTACATGACTGGTAGCACCGATCGACACACGGACTTGGCGCTTTACTGCCACGGACCATTTCCTAATGAGGGATATATGTTCGATAACCTATAAAGGCTAACTTAATTTTTCCCTTTTTATGCCTTTACGCACATCAATAAATTCCGCAACTGCACAATGCATGTTACATGGGCAGGCAGAATCTGTTTTCTTTTTACACAGCCGCGTCACCGCATGCTTGTGACATGGAGAGGTAATGGAGATAATTATATCTCAAAAAAAGGTCCCACTGGATTTATTTAAAACCATTAACTTCACAAAAACCAATCACGGCTTATTAAAGTGCATAAAAAGCGAATGCACGACCGCAGGAATGCAAAAAAACCCCGCAGCGCGCAACAGCGGAAGACCATATCATTCCACAGAAACCCATAAGTAGCTCAAGGCACTTCATAGGTGCTCTTCAATTTTACGCAGTTATTTTTTTTTTGCATATAAGTTTTTTATTTCCCTTTTTTTTGCGCAGCGCTGCTACTTCAATCTTTAAATTTAAAAAAAATGTATGATTTGTGGAATAGGGCAGAAAAGACAAGTTACTGCGCCGAAAGCGGCAAATCATAGACGTTTTTCCAGTTTCGTCGGCTGCTACCAGGTGGCCTAAGAGCTTGAGCGCCGGCGTGACATCACTCATGACGCCACCAACGCCACAGCCGAAGAAAAACAAATATGGCCGCCGGTGAGTTGACCTCGGGTGCTTGCGCGCTCTAGCGCGCTCGCTTTTTCAGTATTTTTTCGTCGATAAGCGAAGCGCGTCGAACGTGTGACTGTAGTGACCGACCGTGGAGTGCTGCACGTATGTGTGGAAACGACCTGTTTGGTGTTTTCGGCGAAGAACACCTGACAGCAAGCGAAGGAAGCATTCTGCAATGCGACGGTTCACGCCGAAGGAGGGCAGCGGAGCACATCGTGTGTGAGTGGTTACTCAGGAGCAGAAAATGGATGAAAAGTGCCCCCTTGTGCGGTAACCGCATATCCGCTGCTACCCAGGTGTTTTCTCTGCCAGGCAACTAGTACTGGTGCTTTAAAAAGGAAGTGAAAAAAAAAAAACGGAGCCTGACCGCAACGTGCGGCGCGTTCGTTGTACGCCAAGGCTTTTGTCAGGCGAAAAACTCGAGTGCAGTACGCGAATAGAGGGCGTCGAGTGATGACCGCGACAGCGGCTGCTACCGTGTGTGTGTATTGTGCCGTGTGTGTGCATTGTGTGTCGTGCTTCTCGCTTCGGTAACAGCCTGGGCGAATGTTAGTCCTCATGACGAAGTCGAGATGATTGTGTGCGCCGTATGTTCGTCCGTCGGGTGCCGTGAGTCAGTGCCGCTTTTGGTCTGTGCCACCGTTGGGCGCGTCCATATGATTCACTCGTGTGTTGGAGGCGCGTGTAAATTTTATCGGTGCCTTTTTTTTTCTTAATTGGTGGGAGGGGGGGTCTTTACTTGCTTGCTTTGAATTTTATTCATGCTGTAAAGAAACAGTCAGTGGATTTTACTTTTCACTCTTGGTAGCCAGCAGCATTCGCAACTTT